>PVLC010012971.1:0-43014 GCA_004027655.1 Graphiurus murinus | reverse complement strand
GGCTCTTGTCCTCGCCCAGGCCTTCTGGCTCTGCACACAGACAGCTCCTTTTACAAGTGGCCCAGCCAGAGAGGAAGACCTCCCTGGCACTAAGACATGCTCCGTTACCCTTGTGTCTCCACTGCACGGAGCCCACAGCAGCCGGTAAATGCCATAAATGTGAGTGAGCAAGCCAAGGAGCTCTACTGCCTGACACCAAGCAGGGAAGTGTGAATCCCTGTCCCGGGGCTAGAGGAAACCTGGTCACTCCCTCCACTCAGAGCCCTGGTGCAGAGTGGCAAACACTGACTTCCAGTCTCCTTCTCATCTGACACCTTCTGAGATAGCTCTTCAGTTGAGAGCTGGTCCCACCATCTTCTTTCCCTCCTAAAGTACAGGACAAAACCTCTCAGGATGTGAAAAACCACCTACAATACCCTTGATCCTCTCCTTGCACCTGCACAGACGTCTATCCCCCAGGGCACTAACAAACGTAGTCAGACAAGATGATCTGGGTTAGACCTCCCACTCCCAGAGTGAAATCGCCTGTAGGGCTTTTGCCTTGAAAATCAAATTCTCGCATCAACTTCTAAAAATATTTACAATATTAAAGTTGAAATGAATCCCTTATACGATTTCTTCCCAATGTCAGTCGCTGACCTAAAAGCAAGCAAGCAGCTCAGTCCTCGCAGAGTCACAGTGAGGAGGTGATGGGCAGCACTTGGGGACAGGTCATCACCTCAATGGCTCTCATGTTTCCTCCCCAAAGCCACCTACTTTTCCCTAATGCACCACAGGGTCCTAGACTCTAGCCCGGGGGCTCTCAAACTTTTTGCACCATGATCCTCATGACCCCTTTCCTCTCAAATAATTATTTTTTTTGGGGGGGGAAGGTGGTACTGAGGATTGAACCCAGGGACATTCTACCTGTAAGCGACACCCCCAGCCCTTTTCATTTATTTCCTTATTTTTGTTTTGAAGCAGGGTCTTGCTAGATTGCTAAGTCTCACTAAGTTACTGAGGCTGTCTTTGAACCTGCAATCCTCCTGTCTCAATTTGCCAAGTACTGAGATTACAGTACTATTATTTGAAGCCACTATACCCAGCTACAAATAACATTTTAAATGGATTCTGTCTATTGATATTTACATTGCTTGAAATTAATGCAAGGATTCTTTCTGTTTATTCAGTAATTCATTTACAATGAATAACCCTATTACATAATAACAAAAATAACATTTCTATAAAACCACATATATTTTCCAAAATAAAAATAAATTAGTGAGAAGATTTCTGCATCTCTTTACTGTCAGGATTAACAGAAGACAGCCTCTCGCTTCTACTACTGCATTCACTCTACACTGATACGCTGTTTGAGCTAAAGCATATGAAGACAACCCAGCCTCATACAGACCGTTGGTGGGACACAGACCAAGGACCTGAAAAGTGGATCAGATCATGGTGGACCTTTCTGGTTTAATAGAACATCAAACTCAGCAAGCAGCTGTCTCTTGAAGGTTCCCTACATTGTAGAATTGAACTCTATTAATAAACTTTGAGGACTGTACTGGAACCTATTATCTATCAATCATGCACTTTGAACAGATATTTTACACATGCATGGTTTTCGTAACATCAAACATCAGTCATTGGAAAACATAGGTTCCTGGGTGACCCAGATCTTCCAATATTAAAACATTTCGACATAAAATGTCCAAAACTCACTAAGTTGCAGAGTGCCTCACTAGGTAGCTGAGGCTGGCCTCGAACCCAGATCCTCCAGAGACCCCGTTTCAAAATAAAAAGAATAAAAAGTAGGGCTGGGGGTATAGCTCGGAGATGGAATGCCCCTGAGTTCAATCCCCAGTACCGCAAAAAAAAAAAATGTCCAAAACTCATATGCATTCAAGTCAGCACTAAGCTCATCAGAAACATCTCTATTGCAAGCTCACCTAGGCAGAGACAAGTTTTCCAAAATTCTAACTTTTGTCTGAAGACTTAAATTTTATCACTTGCAACAAATACCAGCAGCTATTTCCTTTGAAATAACAGGTTCGCTTAGTTCGATTTCCATACACTGTCTGCCAAAAACCAGGTCTGAGTAACCAGTTTGTCAGTTCTTCAAAGGAAAAACAGTGTTCCGTGGAAAGAAGAGCTGGCTTAGCTTCCAGCCCAACAAAGGCACAAGCACTTTTCCTAGAAACAACCACTATGATTCCGGAAACCTGCAGAAGTACATTACGCAAATTCCAACTCCATAATATTCCAGCAATATTAAAAATGTATATGCTTTTGTTAGTCTGTTTTCGTTACTACAACAAAATGCCTGAAGCTGTGTTACTTTATACAGAAAAGAGGTTTGTTTGGCTTCCAGTTTTGGAGTCTGGGAATCTAAGACCAGGCGCCCTATTGATCAGCCTCTAGTGATGGCCTAACAGCAATGGAATAACAATGGTGGGAGCCACGAAGAAGGGCAATCACAGTGCCAGGAGGGAAGCAGAAAGCAGCTGAAGGGGCAGGTTTGGGCTTTTATAACATATCATCCTCATGAGAACCAACAAAGGATTCTGTGGGAGCTACCTATGAATCCCTTCTGAGGGCACGCTCCCACTGACCGAAGGACCTCTCACTAGGCTCTGCTCTCAGATGCCCCACCACCTGTCTCCTGCCAAACTGAGGGCCAAGCCTTCAGCACATCCAAACCATCCAAATTGCTCAAGAGTCAAATGCAATAAAATGAACCCTTACTACTTCCTCAAGGACCACCTTAAATGGCACGGGCTTTGGGGATGCATGTGGGTGGCAATGCAGACCACCATGGCTGTCAGTGGAGTTTGGTAGTGTGTGTGTGTGTGTGTGTGTGTGTGTGTGTGTGTGTGTGTGTCTACCTCTGAACTGCACCCCCAGCCCTTTTTCTTGTTTGTTTGTTTTGAAACAGGGTTTCACTGGGTTGATGAGAGTCTCACTAAATTGCTGAGCCTGGTCTCATACCTGTGATCCTCCTGTCTCAGCCTCCCAAGTTCTGGGATTACAGGTGTGTGCCACCATGCCCAGCTCCTGCCACCCACCGCTTTTGCACTATCAGTGCAAATATCAACAAGAAAAATGTGCCACCAGATAAAGGGCTATAATGCCACCATGCCATAACGAAAACAGTGTGACCTCACAGTCCCCTGAAAGGTTTCCAGGGGTTCCTGAGGGCCCGCAGATCACAGGAGAGTCTTCCAGCTGATGTGGGAGTGACAGGGGTAAGAAGTGGGTGAATCTGGTTCTACCTTCACCGGCACTTCAACACACCTCTGTGTCACCACCGTGACCGCTCATGAGATATTGCCACCATATCTGGGTAGCACTTAAGCCTCTGTTCAGTAGCAATTTGTAAGCTGCTTCCAGCTCCATATTCCAATCTGCACCTTGCCTAATGGGCACTGCCAGTGGGTGCTGGAGCTTTGCCTGGGGGTCTCCTTGGTGGTAACCTGTTGTCTATAGGCGCATGCGCGCCTGAGCAAGAGCTGACCTGCAACAAGGACGCCTGGCAGACAGACCCTGCTCAGGACCTCAGCATCAGCCACCAGAAGCGGGAGGGGCTGGCTCACCGTGGCATGTGCTCCCTGGACTAGCATCACCCTGCGGCTCCCAGAAGAAGGGCCTGAGAGCCAGGCTCTGCTCAGCAAGTCCTGCAAAGACAGGCCCCACCTCAACCATGCTCTGGGCTCCACTTGGGAGAGTGGCTCAGGATTTTGCCACGGAGCACCAGACAGCACAGATATGCCACAGGCTCTGGGTCATCCCTCTCAGGTCAGGGTACAGTGACACCCAGAGCCACAGAAACAGAAATGATGGGTGTCATGTGAAGCATGTCCAAAGCAAAAGGCCCCTGAGAACATCCAGATGTGCCAGAGGAAGGGGGATATGGGTGGGGGCTGCAGTCCAGCTTCAGGAGCTGGGGAAAAGGGCCACCCCCAGCACGGGTCACAGACCACCATGGGAATCAAGGGCTACATCCTTCCAGTCCCCTCATATAATGCCAGCTGTAACACCTATCTCAGCGTCAACCTCCACACTGGTCACATGGTACTACACGGGTTATCTTTAAAAAGACCATTAGTCCAAAACTTTCAATTTCCCAGGTGGACCTAGAGAAGTATGGCTACCTCAGGATGAACAATCTCTCAGTAAGCAATCTACTTCATTATATCTTATAATTAATGAGATAATTAATCAAATCAGGACCATCAGTGACAGTTTAATCAAAAAAGGTTATGGAAGATGTTAGTAAGAAACATGGTTGCCACAGTTTGAATGGCATTTAAGTCCCCCCAAGGTTCGAGGGTTGGAAAATTGGTCCCCAGGGTGGCTGTACTGGGAGGTGATGGGACTTGTAAGAGGCGGGGCCTCTTCATCAGTAACCTGTGTAGGGTGTGCATGCATGTGTGCGTCCATGGTGGTGGTACTGGGGATTGAACACAGGGGCATTCTACCTCTGGGCTACACCCCCAGCCCTTTTTATTTTGAAACAGTCTCACTAGGTTGCTGGGAGTCTTGCTAAATTGCTGAGGCTGGTCTTGAACCTGAGATCTTCCTGTTTCAGCTTCCCAAGTATTGGGATTACAGGCATGTGCCAACACACCCAGTTTGTGTCAGATATTTAACAAAGGCTGACTGATAATAATAGTTCTATTATGAAATGTCATCTGTTCAAAATTCCATAAGATTTCAAACCACCACTCAGGGATACTAAGTATTGTAGACAATTATTGTCATAACTGTAAGCTGTGTTCTCTATTAATTAAGGACAACTAGGAATAAAGCTCAGAACTTTCTGGAAAAACCACTTGCTATGGTTTGAATACGGGTGCATCCCAAAGGTCTGTGTATTAAAGGCTTGGTCCCCGGGTGGCACTCTTAGGGGGTACTGGAGCCTTCAAGAAGGTCACGGGGGCCGGACGTGGTGGCGCACGCTTGTAATCCCAGCATTTGGGAGGCTGAGACCGGAGGATCCGGGTTCGCGGCCAGCCTCAGCTACCTAGTGAGGCACTCCACAACTTAGTGAGACCTGATTTCAAAATAAAGAATAAAAAATAGGGCTGGGGGTGTAGCTCGGGGGTAAAACGCCCCTGAGTTCAATCCCCAGTACCACAAAAAAAAAAAAAAAAAAGGTCGCGGGGGGTGTGCCTTTGGAGGGAGCTGTAAAAACCAGCTCTTACAATCCCTCCGTCTTCAGACTAAAATTGTCCTCATTACAGGCCTAAAGTCATGGAGTCACCAGTGTTGGACTGAAACCTCCATAACCATAGCCAAAAAAACCTTTTATCTTTATAACTGCCTTAAGTATTTCATCATTGTAAAGAAAAGCTGACTAATACAGCACCCAGCTCAGTAAGATCCACAGAGGGGCGAATCTCAAAGCCTCTTCCCTCTGCAGTGCTGTCCGTTTCCAGGGCTGGACGGGGCACCTGATAGGAGCACTTGGCTGCAGAAGACGAACTTAGTGTGCTGAATGAATTATTTATCCCCTAAAAGTACCTCAAGATGAAATAATAATGCCTTCTCTGCCCAGAGAGCTTTACTCTTGAGCATGTTGGCATGCCAGTCATCTCATTTCACCCCCACAGCAGCCCCAGGAGACACACAGGCCAGGCACCTGTGTCTGTCTTTTTTCAGAGCAAAACCAGACTCAGAGAAAGGGGCTGGGCACCAGGTCACCACGGGCAGAGAGGGACGTCTCTCCGACAGCATCCACATCACTGCAACTTGGAATCAAAACCACTTTCTTCGTCAACTGTATCTTATTTACATTCTACCTGATTTCAAAACAAGTAAAATGTCTTGATTTCTTTCTTCTTATAAGAGATCAGAGAAGGCTTGATTTTCTGATGTGAACATGAGTAAAATAAAAAGGATGGGCTACCGTGCCATGCTTTGTCTGCCCAGAAAACTGCCACAAATGTGCACCTTCATTCCCAAGCAGTGGAGAAGAAAGAAATAGAAAATGGGTCAAATAATTCCCAAAGACAGAGCTTAGATCAGAAATTTTCCTCTTTTAAACTTTCTTATCATTAGATACATATTTCAACAGAGATGAATTAATAGAGAAATGGACTCTTTGAAGAAGGGTGATGCTAGAATAAAAACCATTGTCAGGCAGCTGGTAACAAGGAAGACCTACTTTATGCACGGCAAAGCATTTGGTGAAACTGTTACCCTCACCTGAAAGCAGACCATGCCCACATCCGACCCCCAGTTCTGGGAGTACCTGCTGTGTTCCTTGCAGCATCAGAGAAAGAGACGCGCTCAGGCAAAGCCTGGCCAGCCTGAGAGAAAGCAAAGATAGTCCAGAAGCATCGGCCCCACCAAGCAGGGAAGCCACCCTTCTGTGCCCCCAAGAGTAAGGCAAAAGTCTGCAAATGTTCAGGCCAGCAAAGACCCAGGAAAACTCCTCAGCTGAAGAGAGGGCTGAGCTGTCCAGGCAGATGAGATTACAGCATTGCTCTCCCACCTGGGGTGAGACACAAGAAACAAAAGAAATAGGTAGAAAGGAGACATTAGGGAAAACAAAGAAAATGTAACTTTAATATGGAAGCCGGTGGCAAAATTCTCCAACACCCTTGCCCCTCAGTCAGGCCTGTTAGTCCCAAAAGTTTCTGAGGAATTTGCAAGTCTTTCTCATTATCCTGAGCTCCGCCGACCATCCTCAGGGAGGTATCTGCTGAGCTGACAACAGAGCTCACACCAAAGAGCAATTCCCTTGGACACCGTGAGCCATCCCACCTCTCCTTGGGCACTGCTGGCTGTCCTCCAACAGCTCAAAGTGGATACCTATTGATAAAACAGAAGCTGGAAGATGACCGAAATTCCCTAAATCATCTTGTGACTACCAGGCTGCTGCCTTCCTCGCCAACACCTTTCCCCCCACCCTTCATGAAAGTCCCCTTTAAAAGAGGAGCCCTGTGCTCCCAAACACATCTCTCACTTTTGAGGTGGCCTGCATGCTCCCTTGAATGTATACTGCTTACTTTCCTAAATGGATCTCTGTGTCTCTGCACTGGCATGTGCTATGCTCAAGTTCTTTTCCTTCACATAAGCCAAGCACCCCC
Source organism: Graphiurus murinus (assembly GCA_004027655.1). NCBI lineage: Eukaryota > Metazoa > Chordata > Mammalia > Rodentia > Gliridae > Graphiurus > Graphiurus murinus. The sequence goes on along the minus strand of PVLC010012971.1, from coordinate 35,938 downwards.
CACCTCACTTGAGAACTGCTCCGGATCCTTCTCGAAATCGGCCCTGCTCCTGTGACACCACCCACATGCCTACTATGAATCAGAAGCTGAGAAACCACCCCTCACTTTGCATTGGAAGCACAAAGGGCTAAAGCCAAAGCTGGAGAAGTCAAGAGAAGCAGCTTTCCCCTTCAGACACAGCAGCTTTTTGCTGTTCATTTGGTTGGCCTCAGGATTACTGGCTTAAGGTGGCTCCTTTAAGACTAAAAAAACTTGGAGATAGCCAATGAAAACTTCTCCAAAAATAATCATCCTAAGTCTCAAATTATTCTTCAAAATAATTCTGCAAATAAAATGTCTAGCGCAAAGAAATTAGACACCATGAGGGAAAAAAAGGCAGGAAAAAAATCACAGGAAACAAAAAGAGCTACAAAGACACGAGAAGTTGGAATTATCCAATATAAACTAACAAAAAAAACTATACTTCCAACAACAAAAAATCAGAGGACCCCATTTAAAAGAGGGTAAAAACTTGAATGAACATTTTTCTCAGATGACATACTAATTGGTAATTAGCCCATGAATATTACTAGCCTCTAGGGAAATGCAAGTCAATACCTCAATGAGATACCACCTTGTACCCACTGTGATAGCTATTATCAAAAAAGAAAGAAAGAAAGAAGAAAAAGAAAAAACACAGAAAACAACAAGAATGTGGAGAAACTGGAACTCTTACGCATTGCTGGTGAGGATATAAAACAGTACAGCTGCTATGGAAATAATGTAGTTTCTCAAAAAATTAAACACAGAATCAGCATATGACCCAGCAAAATAAAAGAATAAAATAGAGCTGGAGGTGTAGCTCAGAGGTAAAATGCCCCTGCATTCCATCCCAGTACCAAAAAAAAAAAAAAAAGCATAATTCACTATAATTGAAAGGTAGAAACCACCCATGTAACCATCAAAGAGTAAACAAATAAGCACAATGTGCTAGAAAGTGGAATACTATTAAGCCTTAAATAGGAAAAAATTCTGACATATAGTTGGGCATGGTGGTTCACACCTGTAATTTTAATACTAGGGACGCTGAGACAAGAGGATCCCAGGTCCAAATCTAGCCTCAGCAACTAAGGAAGACCCTCAGCAACCTAACAAGACCCTGTTTCAAAATAATAAATAAAAAGGGCTAGGGGTGTAGCTCAGAGGTAAAATGCTCCTGGGTTCAATCCCCAGTACCACAAACAAACACACCAAAAATATTCTGACACATGCTACAACATGGATAAACTTTGAAGACATTGTGAGATAAGCCAATAACAAAAATAACAAATATGATATGATTCCTCTTATGTGAGGGACCTAGAGTAATCTAATTCATAGAGACAGAAAGTAGAATGGTGATTTCCAGGGGTAGAGGGAGCTGTTGTTTATTGGGTAGAGAGTTTCAGTTTTGCAAAAGGAAAAGTGCTCTGCAGACAGATGGCTGCACAACAGTATGAATGTACTTATTGCACAGAGCTGTACACCTGCAGGAAAATGGACGGAATTAGAGAATATTATGCTAAGTGACATTAGCCAGTCTCAGAAAGCAAATAGTTGTATGTTTTCTCCCATATGTGGAAGCTAGAGAGAAACTGGGTAAGAAAAGAAACCTCAGATAAAGGAGTAGAGACTCCAGTGTTAACGTAGAGGGGTTTAGGGAAGAAAGGAAGGAAGGGGAATAGAGATGGAAGGAAGGTGACAGTTTAAGTAATGATACGTGCATACATGAAATTATCAATATCAATCTCAGTGACACGTACGGGGAAGGGGGGGGTGGGATCGGGAGGAAACACACAGAGTGCTAGGTGTGTGTATACCCTATCACTCTACACCTCATTACAAACTATAATTACGATGCACCAATAAAAGTATTTTAAAAAGAAGCCGGGCGTGGTGACCACGCTTGTAATCCCAGTACTTGGGAGGCTGAGACAGGAAGATCTCAGGTTCACAGCTAGTCCCAGCAACTTGTGAGGTCCTCTGCAACTTAGTGAGACCCTGTTTCAAAATAAAGACTAAAACAGGTCTGGGGGTGTAGCTCTGAGGTAGAATGCTCCTGGGTTCAATCCCCAATACTGCAAAGAAAAAGGGTACGCTTTAATTCATAAAATGAGATTAGAAATTACACAAAGTAACATCGTTTTAACTGTATTACTCTAAAACTGAAAACCAAAACTCATGGTGGCCAGTGTGGTGGCACATGCCTTTAATCCTTATACTTGGGAGGCTGAGACAGCAGGATCACAGGTTCAAGGTCAGCCTCAGCAATGTAGCGAGATTCTCAGTAACCTAGCAAGACCCTGTTCAAAATAAAAAATAAAAAAGGTTGGAGGTGTAGCTCAGAGGGAGAATGCCCCTGGGTTCAATCCCCAGTACCATAAATAAAAAAGGAAGGAAGGAAGGAAAGAAGGAAGGGAGGGAGGGAGGGAGGGGGGGAGGGGGGGGGAGAGGAGAGAAGGAAGGAAGGAAAGAAGGAAGGGAGGAAGGAAGGAGAAAGAGAGGAAGGGGGGAGGGGAGAAGGGAGAGGGAGGGAGAAGGGAGGGGAGAGAAAAGGAGAGGAGAGGAAAGAAGGAAGGAAGGAAGAGAGGGAGGGAGGGAGGGAAGAAGGGAGGGGAGAGGAGAGGAAGGAAAGAAGGAAAATCGTGTGGGTTTTAAAGCCAACTGGGTAGTAGTGACAAAAAAACAACAACAAAAAAAAAAAACTGGTAAACAGAAAACTGACCAAAATGAAATATTCAGCCAGGTGTGGTGGCACATGCCTGTAACCCAGTACTTGGGAGGCTGAGATAGGAGGAGTGTAGATTTGAGCCTAGCCTCAGCAATTTAGTGAGACCTTCAGTGACTTAGCAAAACCCTTTCTCAAAATAAAATAATAAATAGGGCTGGAGATGTAGCTTGAAGGTAGAATGCCCCTGGGTTCAATTCCTGGTATCCTGCCTCCCAAATAAAGGAAATATTCAATCTAAATATTCCCAGAAAAAAAATCTGGGAATATAAAAAAGAGGGCATGAGAATATATGACAAGACACCTAATACATATTTAATTAGAGTTCCAGAGGAAAGAGAAGGAGATGAAGAAGTGCTATCTAAAGATGATGGCAGCCGGGCGTGGCGGCGCACGCTTGTAATCCCAGCATTCGGGAGGCTGAGACCAGAGGATCCGGGTTCGCGGCCAGCCTCAGCTACCTAGTGAGGCACTCTGCAACTTAGTGAGACTCGGTTTCAAGATAAAGAATAAAAAATAGGGCTGGGGGTATAGCTCAGAGGTAGAATGCCCCTGAGTTCAATCCCCAGTACCAAAAATAAAATAAAATAAAATAAAGGTGATGGCAGCAAATTCCCTAGATTTCTGAAAGATGTCACACCATAGACATAAGAAGCCAACAGGCCTCAGGCAGGAATGCATGGAGCGAATGAAACTACAGAAACCTAAGCAAAGGACTATGAGAAGATCCTCTAAGGGGCACAGGGGACACAGAGGTAACCTGCAGAGAAAGAGCAGTCACACTGACTACTGATTGCTGAACAGAAGCAAGAAAAGCCGGATGCTGTGGAAAGGTCTCTCTAATGTGCTCAAAGAAAACAATGCCAACATTACATTCAATGTGTTGGGGGGGGGGTGCATTTAGGAACAAATATAAGAGGGTGATGTAGTAAAAATAGAAAGTTGGGACCTCCAAAAATCCTCTTTCATAAAAGCAATGAAAAAGTGGCAAAAACTGTCAAAATCAACTTTTTCGGGAATCTAGAAATTTAACCAAACGCTTGCTGCACTCTGAGGAATATGTAATGATGAAAAAATGGTTGAGTATCCACAAAAAAACTGTAATGTTTTGGCTTGCCCCATTCCCATTTTCCCCCATCCCTCCCCAACTCCACTGTCTTGAAAACTATTTGTAAGTCATTGTAGGCAGCAGAACAGGACAGCACTCCTTCAAAGCCATATTCCCAGAGAACTGCCATCTGACAGGGTGACAGACTACACTTACAAAACTGCCTCTATCAGGCCTGGCTCAGAGCTCTACCAGTATAGAAAGCATTTTCCTTGGAAGTTTCTGTCAAAATGATTAGAGGCAATTGTTTAATTTTGTGACTACCTAGGACATTGGATGACAAATGGAGCAAATAATAGGTTAACCCCAAATTTTACAAGGAAAAGTTAGAGAATGAGATTTGGAAAACTCTAAGAGTCTTAGAAATCTAGAAGGCCACATGCAAACATAGAGCTCAAGGGTGTGTAGATGAATGAACACGAAAGAAAGGAGACTTACCTGGCCACAGTAGCACATGCCTATAATCCTAGTATTTGAAAGCCTGAGACAGGAGAATCTCAGGTTGAGGCCAGCCTCAGTAACTTAGTGAGACTCTCAGCAACTTAGCAAAACCCTGTTTCAAAATAAGTAGAAAGCAATGGGGGGTAACTCAAAGGTAAAATGCCCATGGGAGGTTTAATCCCCAGTACCAAACAAAAAGAGACTGATCTGAGTTGGCCCTAAGATCTCACATTGGGCTGCCTTTGAGATTCTACACAAGTAGGAAGTAAAGGCTAAGGTAGAGTTATAAACTGACAGGTTAAAGATTGAAGCATGCCTCAACATGTATAGAGTCCCTGGGGAGACTGGAAAACTTATTGACGCCAGGCATTTAAGGAGCTCTCTGTCTAATCATTGGCTGACAATTAAGCTACCCAGAGAGACTTCAGTGGAGATGTATAACAAAAAATACAGACTGTACAGTTAGCTCAGAAAAATCACTACACAAAAAACAGACTACAACAACAAGTAGCAATAACAAACTCAGGGAAAAGAGAAGAATCAGATTTCCAACCCTCCTACACTATATTATTTAAAATGTACAGTTTCCAAGAAATTATTATGACACATGCAAAGAAACAAGAAAGTGTGGCCCACAAGTGGGGGTAGGAAGCATTCAATAGAAACTGTCCCCAAGGAAGCCTCACTGTTGAACTTACAAGGCAAAGATTTTAAATAATGTGTTTTAAATACACTTCAAAAGCTAAAAGAAACCATATCTAAAGGACAGAAAATCATCAGGAATCCACCACAAAACTACAACAGCTGATAAGCCCCTTGCACATGGATTGTAAAACTTAATATTGGTAAGGGCAATACTCTGTCTCAGTCCATTTTATGTTACTATAACAAAACACCTGAGCCTGAGAAACTTATAAAGAAGTATATTTGGCTCATGATTCTGAAGCTGGAAGGTACAAATAGCATAAAGCCAGTGTCCTGGCCAGGCTTTCCCTAACTGTGCCACAACATGGCAGATAAGCAGAAAGGGAACTAGCCACATGCAGAAGGGGCACGTGTGTGAGCAAGGAAGCAAAAGGAACTCAGGGAGGTGTCAGATTCTCTCATAACAATCTGCTCTCACAGGACTTCCTGCGAGAGTAAGGAAGCACACCAGGAAGAAAAGCATAAGTCCCTCTTACAGACCCAGCACCTCCCACGAGGCTCCGCCTCTTAAAGGTTCCACCACTTTTCAGCATCATCCCAATAGGGACCAAGTTTCCAGCACATGAACCTTTGGGGGACAAAATACATCCAGCTTGAGCAACACAGTGAGACCCTCATCTAAAAAACAAATAAACAAAAAACTCAAAATGCATTAAAGATCTAAATTTAAGAACTAAAACTACACAACACTCAGAATAAAACAAGTATAAATCATTGTCATGTAGGATTAAGCAATGTTGGCTTTTTAGTGTTCTTTTGTTTCCTTGTGGTGCTGGGGATTGAACCCAGGGCTTTGCACATGCTAGGCAAGCACTCTACACTTAGCTATAACCCCATCCCAATCATGTTGTCTTAAATATGACATGTAAAGCACAAGCAACAAAGTAAAAAATAAAGGGACTGGATTTCAATCAAAAAACTGTTTTGTGTAACAAAGGACACTATCAAGAAAGTAAAAAGACCACTCATGATTGGAAGGGAAATATTTGCAAACCATATATCTGATAAGGGACTAGTAGAATACATAAAGAACTCTTACAACTCAACAAAAGAAAACAAACATTAATATTTTAAAGTGGGCAAAGAATTTGAACAGGTTTTGACCCAAAGCAGCTATAAAAATAGCCAATAAGTACATGAAAAGATGCTCAACACCATTAGTCATTAGGGAAATTCTAATCTACACCACAATGAGATAGGATGGCTATAATCAAAAAACTGGAAAATAGAAAGTATTGGAGAAGATATGGAGAAACTGGAACCCTCACACATTGCTGGGGGAATGTAAAATGATACAGGACCTTTAGGAAATACCTGGCAATTAATAAAAAAGTTACTGTATGGTTCACCATTTTGACTCCCAGGTACAAACTCAAGAGAATTAAAAACAACAAAGAAAAGTATTGAAAACACATATTCATACAAAAACTCAACTCAAGTGTCCGCCCACTGAAGAGTGGGTAAGCAAAATGTCATTTATCCAATCGATTGAATATTATTTGGCCATAAAAAGGAGTGTAATACTGGCACACACTAGAACATGGATGAAGCTTGAAAATATTATGCAGAGTAAAAGAAGACAAACACAAAAGGCCACATATTGTATGACTTGATTCATACAAAATGTCCCTAATTGGAAAATCCTTAGACATAGAAAGTAGATTAATGCCAAGATCTACTGCCAAGAGCTGGGGAAGAGAGAAACAGGGAGTTACTGTTCATGTATGAGATGTTTCTTAAAATGATGAAAATGTTCTGAAAGGTAGTGATATTAGTTATACAACCTTGTAAATATAACAAAACAACTAAGGTGTAAATTTGTGAATTTTATGATGTTGATTATATCTTTTTTTTTTTCTTCTTTTTGCAGTACTAGGGATTGAACCCAGGGGCATTCTACCTCCAAGCTACACCCCAGCCCTATTTATTTTTTATTCTTTATTTGGAAACAAGGTCTCACTAAGTTGCAGAAGGCCTCACTAAGTAGCTGAGGCTGACCACTAACCTGAGATCCTGCTGTCTCAACCTCCCAAGTACTGGGATTACAAGGGCACACCACCACACTGGACTCAAAAAAAATCTTAATAAATTGAAAATGTTTAAAAAGGTGTAATAAAAATATTTTTAGTAAAAAATACAGAATACCTATCAATAGCTGACCTGTAATAAAGGAATTTCTAAAGACTCTTTGGGCAGAGAAGATATGATCCAAAAGTGAGAGACAGAAATGTCAGAGAGCAATGAAAGCAAAGAAAGGATAAAATGTGAGTAACTCTAAATAAACATTCACTGCTAATATTGTTGTTATAATATTGTTAATACAAATATTACTAGTATAGTAAGATTGTTAATATTATTTTACTAAGTTTTAAAAACACGTAAAATTAAAACACAATAACAAGCACCTATTTATTTGGAGGACATGAATGGAGGTCAAGTATTCTAAGAAACTATAACTTCTGCATTGTCCAGGGAAAGGGTAAAAGTATAACGGCAATATCTGAATAAGTTATTAATATATCATCTAATTTCATGATAACCACTAAATGAAAGAAAAATAGAACATAACCACCAATCTACTGGAATATCAGTTTAAAATAATGCAAGAAAAAATATAGAAAATGAAAGATGAGAAATACAAATAGGATTGTGTTTTTAAACTCAAATGTATCAGTAATTATATGTAACGTAAATAAATTGAATATCCCAACAAAAAGACAAAAATTGTCAGATTAGATTTAAAAATCTAACATACGCCTTTCTTGCAAGAGGGATATCTAAGGTATTAACACTATAAGGATGAAAGTAAAATAATAAAAAAACAAAGATAATTTGCAAATATGAGCCTAAAATATTTGGTCTAGCTTTATGAACATCAGACCATGAAGGAAAAGATGTTACTAGAGATAAAAGAGGCCAGTCATACAAATTAAAGATTCAGTTCATCAGGAAGACAACAATTTTAAATTTGCATGCCTCTAATAACATGACCTCAGAATATATAAATAAAAATCGACAGAACTACAGGGAGGAATAAGACAAATCCATAATCATAATGAAATTGTATAACTATCTTAGTAACAGATATAACAACCTGACTTAAACCAATAAGAAAACAGATATGAATAATATGCTCATCAACTTAGCTAAATAGAATATATAGTACTTTGAACCCAATTCATTTCAAGCAGCACACAGGAACATTTGAGAAAAGCATATCAGCAAGTTTCAAGGAATTAAAATCATAGAAAACAAGATCTTTCAGCAATGTAATTTTGCTACAAAACAATAAAATGATAAGAAAATATGCATGTTTGGTAATTGTAAAGCATTTCTCCAAATTACCTACAAATCAAAGGAAAATCATAATGGAAATTAGAAAATATATTAAAGAATAATGAAAATGCCTCAAATCAAACCCTGTTTGATGCAGGTGAAGTACTATCTATAAGGAAATATATCACCTTAAGTGCACATACTAGAAAAAGAGAAAAGCTACAATTTAATAAATTAAGTATTCATCTCGGGTTAGAAAGAGGACAGCTACAAGAAAGGCAAAGAATGAACCAATTTCACTTATAGGCTTAGACACAAAAATCCCAAAGTATCGCCATGAGAATCCAGCCAGATATTAGAAGAATGGGCAGCACGACCAAGTTATGTTTGCACAGTAGTCATCAGTGGGTGGTAGAATTAGCAAAATTTTTATTTTGCTTTTGATGGTAGTCTTTATTTTAGAAATCTTCTAAATGAACATCCATTACTTCAGGATTAGGAAAAATAATTTAATATTCAGCTGATCTCTCTTCTTTATGAGGTCAACTAGTTAATTAATGGCAAGAAGAAAAGAACAAGGCTGGCTCACAACAGCCATTTTGTCTGAGTAGCAAGGCCACAAGGCCCTCTGTGTCTCAGTGTCTCTATTTAGTTGACTGAGAACAAAGAAAGGGTGGAGAGGAGTGGAAAAAGATTTACAAAGATAGGGATGTGATAACAGCAACTCTAAGCCTTTCCCCAAACATTAAGGGAGCAATCTCACACACAAACATGTCTATAAATAGAATCCATATTGCACTTTAATGAATAATTTAAAAGCACTTTGCAAACGGGGTTAAGAAAACAGGAACCTAAATGCTCAAAAATCAATAGTTCCATCCTACCCCAACCTGATGAGTTATGGAAACAGACATCTAAGTTTTATATTATTTTTTAGAAATATTGGAAGATGGATAGTTAAGTATCAAAAAGCTTAAAAACATTTGCAAGCTCTGACCTAAGATTTCTGCCTTTAGAAATTCATCCTTCAGAAGTAATCAGCAATACACATGAAGATTTTTATATGAAGATTTTTATACGGAATATTTACCAAGGCATTATTTATGATAGTAAAAGTTTTAAAGCAATGTAAATGTCCACCTATATGGAAGTGGTTCAATAAATTGGAACACCTATTGGAATAGTATGCAGCCATTCAGAATCATATTTCAGAAGAATGCATTATGACAAAAGGAAGCATTCATAATCTAGTAAAAGTAATTTTCATATTTTTATGCTTTATTTATTGGTGCTGCAAATTGAACACAGGGCCTTGTGCATTCTAAGAACCCGCACTACTGCTGAGCTCTATCCCCTGCCCAAAGGAAAAAAATTGTTCATAAAATCTGTTACGGAATGAATCTCAATTTGGGGATACGCATATCATAAATATATAAGTAGGAAAAATGTTGGATAACCTTGTGTGGTAAGATTTGGGATGATATTTACCTTCTACTTTTCTGTTTACTCCAATTGTCCCACTCAAAATGTTTGTATTACTTTATAAATAGAAAAAAAAAAAAGTTTGAGAAAATAAAATACATTACAAATTGATTACCTCAAATAGATCTGAACACTCTTCAGCAACCCAAGTCCACTTTTAGTAACTGGAAGGTCACAGAAATCTGCACATTAGCTTTCCATGACTACATAACAGGCTGTCACAAATGTGGCAGCTTTACCAGTGCATGTTTACCATCTCCCAGACTCTGTGGGCCAGGACCGGAGCAGCTGACCTGATCCCTGCTTAGGGTTCCACATGCTGCGGTCAGGGCTGGGCAGGCTCTGTGCTCACCCAAGGGCCTGATGAGGAGAACCTGCTCAGGTCATTGACAGAATGTGTGGCCTCTGCTTACTACTACCTATTCCTGGAGTCCACCCTCAGCTACTAGAAACCACCTGCAGCTTCTAGCCACATGTGCTACTCCAGCATAGCCCCTTACTTCATCAAGTCACCAAAGAGAGTCTATAAATAAATTATTCTAGCAAGGTGAGACCTGATAGAATCATGGAAGTGACAGCCTGTCATCTTTGCCATATTCTATAGGTTACAGGGAAAGCACGGGTTCCACCCATACTCAGCAGGTGGGGGATTCCACAGGGGAATGGGATGGGGCAACCTTAATAGAGCTTTCCCCTATATCTAGCTTCCCAGCGTAGAGTCCAGCCAAAGGAGGGAAGCTTGTACTGGGATCTGAAGACTTTTCCAGTCAACTGATCAAACAAAACCCCAATCTCTGCACAGCAGAGGCAGGATGGTTCAGTTAGGAAAATAAGGTGGGAGAGTTCACCAAGGGTGAATTAACACAATTGTAGTAAGGGGGGGGGGGGGTTGGACTTGCGCCAGCCTTGAAGGAGGGTTAAGATTTAGATCAATGGGAAGGAAAAAGAAAAGGAGACGTCCTCTGAAATAAGATAAGGTAGGAAGGCTGAATCCCCAATGTGGATTCTGGAAAGAATGACAAGGACGAGGCTCCGGTTGGGATGGGTATTCCCAAAGGTCCAAATGTAAAGGCTTGGCCCACGGTGGCAGTATGGGGAAGTAAGTGCTGTGGGCCTTTAAGAGGTGGGGCCTGGTGGTGGGTTCTTAGCCCATCTGGGGTGTGCCCTCAAAGGTTTTTTTAAAAAAAGCTTTTCTCAAACTATTAGCAATGAGACCATCCTTAAGCCAATAAAGAAAATCTACCAAAACATATAGTAAAGTTCACAATTAAAAGTTTTAACAGGAATGCCTTTAAGGTTAAAAAAACAATACAAGGATAATCTTACCCAGTTTCTATGCAACTTTGTATAGTGATTTAAGTAAAGTAAATAAGACAAAAAGGAAATAACTGGCTTAAAGACTAAGAAGAAAGAAATTAAATTACCATTATGTATACAGAGAAACAGAAAACTGGTTCACACCATTTGTGAATTTGGTGTATTTCAAAAGTAGCATTGCAGATCACGAGAAAGGGTCAGTATTCAATAAGCAGTAATGTCACAATTGGTTAGGCATCTGGAAAAATTTTAAAAGTGGCTCCATACCTCCTATCCCATACAAAAATAAGTGCCAAGTAGAATATAAAAAGGACACATGTAAATATTTTTTAAAGAGAATATCTTATGAGCTTGAAGCAACACAGATTTGTCAAATAAGACTCAACCACAAATCATAAGGAAAAGATTGATAAATCTGACTACATTAAAATTAAACATCTGTTCATCAAAAGAGAATTTTTAAAAGGATAAAGAATAGGACCCAAATAGAATCCAGCATATATAAAGAATTTCTAAAAAGGTATAAGAAGGACAACCCAGACAATAAATGGACCAACAATATAAGATTACAATTTGAAGGAAAGAAAATACAAGTGGCAAAAAAATGGATAAAAAATCCTGAAATTCACTAGTAATCAAGGAAATGCAAATTAAAACAGTGAGATATTTCATGCCTACCCAATTGACAACAATTAAAATGCCTAAAGATACAAAGGATTAGTGAGGATGTGAAGAAACAAACCCTTGGAAAGGAACTTGACAACAGCAATGGGATTGTGACCCCACAATCCCAGCTGTGTGCACCTGGCTCCTCTCTCCCAGGTGGCCAGCACAGGGGAAACGTGAGCCAGTGGGCGTGGCAACCAACAGGGGCAGCGGCTGGGCAGGCTGCTGGGAGGAGCCTAGAAGTGGGTTGAAGTCAGACAAGACAGCATCAGATGCCAGTCTTGTGCAGGTGGCGAAATTGGGGCAAACGCCCCCAAACAGCAGGTGGATCACTTTATCTTCAGAGGCCAATTTAGTAATGTCATTTCTTCTGAAATGTTCCAGCTAGGACTGCACAGAACAGAGTCTCAACTTGCACCAGGTTCCTAGTGCTGCTGCAACTAGTTTTCACAAACTTAGTGGCTTAACGCAACATTTACCTCACAGTTCTGGAAGTCGAGAGTCAGGTGTGGGTCTCACTGGGCTAGAATCAAGGACTCCACTCCTCTCTGGAGGCTCTAGGAGAGAACCCACCTTCTTGCCTTTTCCAGATGCTGCCCACAGTCCTTGGCTCGTGACCCCCTTCCATCTTTGAAGCTAGCTAGCAATGAGGCTGGAATCCTCACCTCACATCACTCTGACAATGATGCTTCTACCTCCTTCTTTCACCTTTAAGGACCTTGTAACTACTTGGAACCCATCCCCATAATCCAGGATCTCCCTATTTTAAAATCAGCTGATGAGCAAACTCCATTCCATCCACTAACTTCCCTTGTTAGGTAAAATAAAATATCACAAGTTCCGGGGATTAGGATGTGGACAAATGGGAAGCCATCATTCTACCTACCACACGATCCTTCCTCGAGTCTCCCCCAACAGGGGTCCTAACCTTCACGATGCCTCCACACACACCTCCAGCCTCCGTACCACCACACACTCCATTCTCCCGTAACACCAACCTTCTCGCCTTCTTCTCATCAATTTAAACCTGTCTGTGCCCAAAAAACTACAACTCATCCTGCAGGGTGCAGCCCAAGGGTTACCTGCCCTCTGAAGGAGATTCCCAGCCTAAGGACTCACCCCTCCTCAACACACCAGATTCTCTGCATATCCCAACTGCAGCACCATGGCCTCCCGCAACCACCAGTTTCCATGCCCCTTCCTCAGTCCAGCTGGCAAGGCCTTCAATGACAAGAACCAGGTCTCACGCCCTAGGGGTTCCCAGATCATAGCAGAGAGCCTGGCACGGCGGGCACTCAGAGAGTGTTCCTGAAGTGCAAGGGAGGCAAAAGGAGGTTTCCCTGGGTTCCCTCAACAAAAGAAATGTCACAAGTAACCTGTGTTAATGTATGGCAAGTGGGACTGAAGAACTATTTCAGATGATCATACCAATGAACACCTCTACAATCTACTGCTGGCTTGATGAGCAATCCACTATCATGTGGAGGAATTTCTGTACCACGAGTGATGCCCTTTTTATTGCTAAGCTATGGGGCAATGCTAAAGTAACTGACAAAGATTAAGCTCAAGAGGAATAAAGGATTTACCTGAAATGCTTTTCATTCTTCAAGATTATACATGAGAAAGTAGATGTTACTCTAACACCACAGGCTGACAACTGCCACCAGCCCAGCACATACTCAGCCCCTCTCCAGGAAAGGCTGAGAGGTGTGAGGGTGGAGCAACCGGCTCTGTTTAGGAGCAAATTGCCCCTGGATGCAGATCTATGTACATATTGTAATAAAGCATTCTTTTTGTTAGAGAGTGGTTGTTAAGAAAACAGAGTCTCATTCCAATGGCTTGTTACTTGATGTTCATACTCTAGCAAGAAAACTCCCACCTGGAGAGAAGAAGAAAGACTAAGCAAAAGAAAGAGAATGCTGAGTTGACACAATTATCAGCTTTAAGAAAAAGAGACAATGATATGGTTTAACTGTTTTAAAAGCATGTTCCCATTCAGGTTCAATGGAATTCTACGTTCAATTTTTTTTTTTTTTTTTTCGGTGCTGGGGATTGAACTCAGGAGCATTCTACCTCCGAGCTATATCCCCAGCCCTATTTTTTTATTCTTTATTTTGAAACAGGGTCTCACTAAGTTGTGGAGTGCCTCACTAGGTAACTGAGGCTAGCCGTGAACCCGGATCCTCCAGTCTCAGCCTCCCAAATGCTGGGATTACAAGCGTGCGCCACCAAGCCCGGCTCAACTTTTCTTTAGTAATGTGAAATGTAAAAATCATTTAGGCCGTGGAGGGAAAAAAAAAAAAAAAAAAAGAGGCCACAAGTTCAGCACCATGGACAGTGGACCCACACCAGCCTCTGAGAGCCCTTGCCACCAGGGCTGAGAGCTGAAAAGCTAAGCATTCACGCTAATGTTCAGGGTGCAGCAATCCCAACACATGAGTAGGTATTTCTGTCAGGCCCCAAAGCACTAGCCTTCTTCCCCAGGGGGGATATACAACTTCCGTCCACCTAAATCTGCTTCAGCAATCACCTTTATAATAAAACCTTGAGGTTTCCATGAAAAAATAAATGATTTTGCCACAGACACATGGCTACAGATTAAGGAAGGTAACTCGCTGAAACAGATACACAGAATCCAATCTTGAATGACTGGATTATTTCAAAGACTTCATGGACTTTTGCAAATTTACAAATGAAGCAGGCTCTCAGTCTCTCTCCCAACAAAGAAAAGAATGGCTCCTTTAAAACATAACAAGATTTACCTAATGTTGAATTTTTCTCTCATAAATAGCTAAAAATTTCACCATAAAGCTGGGAAGATTTCTCCTACCCTAAGTATTAACAGAGATATTGGGGAAATTGACATTATGAGGACACTAACTGGCCATACCTGTGACACCACCAGCCACAGAGCCCTGAATTCAGACAGTGGACCCAATCATTTTAGTTATAAACACTCCATTTACCATGAAGTGTTTTCAAAACCTTATAATATTGAGTATCAACTAAGAAAGTACATGAAGTCATATGAATTCTAAAACATGAACTTGCATCATATAAACAATAGCATCTGCACACAAGTGAAAACAACACTGCTCAAAGTGGAAAACCTCAGCTGGCCAAGGACTGCACCTGTGTATAGAGATCTCTGCTTGCTGATGCGTCTCAAGTTCAAAAACACCAGCCAGTGCTCCTCTGGGAGCCCCTCTGATGTCCAATGATTTCTCTAGAGTGCAGTGCTCTGCAAATAGCCCTCTCTGGGCTGAAATGGACAATTCTAAGACATGCTTAGCTGATGAACTATTCTTGCAATATGACAGGGCTGGGAGTCAGTTCTCCTCAATAGGGAAGCATCCCTGTATGCTTCCTTTGAAACCCTCATCTCAGTAAGTACAAAGAAGAGAAAATGATCAGTGGTTTACCCCAGAAGGTGAGTTCAGTTTCAGAGAGATGGTAATGACCTGCGCCAGAAAAGGGGTTTGGAATGGAGGGTCTGTATGTTACCCAGTGTAGCCTCCAAAGAGTGTTCTGAAAGGCCCTGTGCCCACAGTTCCTTTAGATGTACCACACACTGGATATCCTCATCAATAACAGACAGTGCTATTAGCTCGCATGCAGAGCTAAAAAACCTGCAAGCCCTGGGTGGCACTTAGGGGGAGAGGAGGAAGATCACCAACCCTCGGACCCACTTTGGTAAACTTTCAAATTTCCTGTGCAAGTAATATACTGTTGTGTGTCGGGGGAGAAAACAGCACCAGGCAAAAAGAAAACCAAACATTTTCGCTGAACAGTTCTTCGGAGCAGAACACTTGTGGAGACAATAATACCTTCTAAAGCGTCCCTCCCATCCCATCCTACCACACCTCACTAAAAAGAAGAAAATATTGTGACCAAAAAAGAGGAGCTGGCACCAGTCCCATCTATCTATTCTGAGCCAGGAGAGGAGAGAGCTAGAGAGGGGAAGAAGGAAGCTGGGAGGCCGAGGCCGCACCCCGCCCTCCGCCCGCTGGCGGTTCAGGTTTTTCCCAGAATCTTGAGAAAAGCATCACAAGTCGAGAGCGACAACGACGCAGCAGCCGTCGTCTACAGACCCGCTAGCCAGGAGCTCTCAATTCCCGCTGACAACTTCCGAATGGGGAGGAAAGGGGAGGCGGGGCAGCGAGGTCCTCCAGGCTGCGCCTTTGAAGAGTGCGGGTCCGCTCGCTCCCCGAACACTGTGCTAGAGCTAGGGCAGGACACTGCAAGCCCCTAATCCAGAACCCCAGCCCAGAACCCCTGGCCCGCTCGCACCCGGACCCCGGCCCCGGAGCCCGCACGGGCCCAGGACCTCGCCCCGGACTCACGAGGACCCCGGGCCCCAAGCTTGGGGCCGGCCCGAGCTCACCCCGGCCCCGGACCCCGGCCAGGGCCCTGCAGGAGCCCGGCACTGCGCTCGGCCAGGGACCCGCGGCCGCGCGGGACTCTGCCCAGACCCCTTCCCGAGCCCAGTCCAAGCCCCGGCACGTGTCCGGGACCAGCGCCCAGATCCCGGCCCGAGGACCGCGACTCTGCCCGGGACCCCACCGCCATCTGGACCCCCTGCCCCGCCGGGACCCCGGCCCGCCATCGCGGAACCCCTCCGGGACCCGCCGCCCGCCGCCCAGGACTCGGGCTCGGCCCGGGACCCCGCCTCAGCCCAGACCCCCACCCCGCACGCGGGACCCCCGCCGCCTAGGCCCGGGCGAAGTTTGCACACCACGGGCCGCCCAGTCCTCCGATCGCTCGCGGGGGCGCAGTCCGCCCGGGACGCGGGTGTGCGCGGTGACCCCGCGCGACGGACCCGGACCCGGACCCGGACCCGGCCGCTGATCACTCACTCACCTGTCCCGCGGCGGACTCGGAGACCGCGCGGGGCGAACGCGATGGGCTGGACAGGGAGGAGACGGCGGACCCCGAGAGGCGCGAAGCCTGAGGCGACCGATCGGCCACCGCGTCTGAGGGCTGAGGCAGCGAGAGCAGCTCCTCGCGCTCCAGCCCAAGCGCTGCGCGCGGCGCGGGCCCGCCCTCTCTCCACCGCCGACAAATCACGAGCCACCCGCTGCCTCTGGCCCCGCCCCCGACCAAGGGTAGGGCTCGCAAAAGCGGGCAGCACAGGCCAATCGTACGGCGGAACGGCGACCGGCGCCGCCAATCCGAGCCCAAGAAGCTCTCCGACAAGAAGCCAATTAGCGTGAAGGGGCGGGGGCGGGGCCAAGGGGCGGGACTGGAGATCGAGTCCAATAGCGGGCGGGGGCGGGGTCCCAAACTGGGGCGAGTTAGGGAGACAGGTTCTCAGGCCGGTTAGTCACTGACGGGGGCGGGGCCAAATCCGGGGCGTGGCTAGGACTGGGGCGGGGCTCAGGACAGAGGTGGGGTGAGGCCGCGCAGGGAAATGGAGCGGGACTGAGAGTGGGTCGCTGACAGCTGGAGCGGGCCGAGGGTGGGGCGGGACCCGGCCTGAGAGGGCGGAGCCACGCGAGGATGAGGGCGAATTGACGCGAATGATCTCGCGGAGCAGGGACTCCCCTGGAGCTGTACCTCCGAGGCCCTGCGGGTCTTGGTTGCTGACTGGTGGAGTCTGGGGCCGCAGAGCCAGGCCAGCCAGGGTTATGGGGCAGTCCGTTGGACTTGCAGCCCTCTGCGCCTTGGGGGCCCGGGCCGAGACCCCTGCTCCTGCGTGCGCTGCGTCTTCCCCCTCCCCACCCCCGCATCCTTCCGCCTGGGCTTTTGCGCGCTGGGCCAGGCACACCTGTCCACAGATGACTCGATTACCGTGGCTGAGGCCGTCTGAAGAACTGGCTGCGGAAACCGTCCTCTGGGAACAGAATGTTGGGTTGTTTTTATTTCATGACCCTTGTCCACCCTTCCTAGGCTGTGCATTGTTTCTGTTAGGGTCTTTTTCGTCAAACTGAGCTCTCCACCTGCGGCAACGTGCCCTATTTGCATCGGTGTATTCCTTCCAGCGCAGCACCCAAGGGGACCAAGCCAGGTCATATTGCCTGGAGCGGCGGGGGGCGGGGGGCTTGGACAGAGGCAAGTTCAGGATGGAGTTCAAGCTAAGTGGACAACATTCTGCCATCCAGCCCCAGGACCTTAGACCCACCAGTGACTCACTTTGACCCCATATCCAGTGAGGATGATACTGTGCCTTAAAGGCAGAGTACCTCCCCCAGGGGTAACCCGCTCCTGCCTATCACAGCACTTCGGAGTCTGCCAGTTTGTGACAACGTGAAAATCCTCACAGACCTGGAGCCTCAACACAGTCTCCACCAGGACCACGGGCACCCCCAGAAGCATACAGGGCACACTGGGAGGGAGAAAATTATGGACTCCACACCAGGTGCAGATCACAGTCACTGGGGCAGGGTGGTCAGGAAGAGATGCTTTCTCACTTGTCTTCAAATGTCACTGTGTCATTCAAAGACAATCTTAAAAAAGAAAGGGTCTGGTGGGATAAGAAGGGGCGTCTGTGAGCCCTTCCAGAAGGCTGGGAGTCCAAGCAACAGCCGGTCAGGTCACAAGCCCTTGCAAAGAAGGTTGGGGCAGGGCCTTGGGTGCCTGAGGGGAACCAGGATTCCAGCCCACCCTTTGGGAGGACCACTCGGCCATTGGGAGGGGGGGGAAGGAGGAGGAGAGGGAGGCCTGTTGGAGGGTCTCAGTTGGCATGGAGATGACCCTGAGGACCAGAACCTTGTTGGGAAATGAACAGGAAGGGATGAAGAGAAACCCTTTTTTTTTTTTTTTTTTTTTTTTTTCAGTACTGGGGATTGAACTCAGGGGCATTCTACTGCCCAGCCCTATTTTTTATTCTTTATTTTGAAACAGGGTCTCACTAAGTTGCGGAGGGCCTCACTAGGTAGCTGAGGCTGGCCAGGAACCCAGATCCTCCGGTCTCAGCCTCCCAAATGCTGGGATTACAAGCATGTGCCACCATGCCCGGCTGGAGAGAGACCCTTTCGACAGGACCAAGGCCACAATGGTTCACAGAACCAGACGTCCTGACCCTGCTGTCAGCCTCGCCAGAGCTCTGAAGGCAGGAGGACTGCAGGGACCCCGGGATGCTGCTCTGGAGGCCGGAGCTGGTGCGGGGCTCCGGGCAGAGTGCTCTGATGCCCCCGGATTACAGGCTGCCAGCTTTCTACTCCCCCTCCACAGGAGCCTGCGGCCTCTCAGCTGCCTGAATCACCTCCTGGAAGACACAGTTAGTCATTAAGAGAGTAATAATAGTATTTTCAGGGCAGCGTGTTGGACCCTAACAACTTTCAATTATTTCCAGTTCCTGCCAACCCCAGGAAGAAAAAAAGCAGATCATCACATGGCCCCGCCCTTGGCACACCACACAACCGGCTGCGTGCAGGCTATCGTGTCTCAGGACTCTGTACCAGGGACGGGGAGCCCCAGCCCAGGCCACCAGGGGTTGTCATCAGCCTCCAGGGGCCCTCCTTGGGCTTCTGCCCTGCATCAGCACTGTCCTTGCCTGAGCGCCTCCCCAGGAGAGGTGCCCCAGGGGCTCGTAAGCATTTATAAATACTCCGTGGTGTCTCGTTGGGGGCGTGGAAAGCTGGAGGGAAGGAGCCTTGTAATTATCATCTGCTTGGAGTGATGTCAGACCAGCCCTAGGAAGTCTCCTAGCGCCTGGCCTTCCTGACTGTCACACACATCCCCACCCGCCACCCGGAGCAGGGAGGCGGCAGCGTTTGCAGGGCTAGGACATCTGGAGGGGTGGGGGGCGGGAACCTTCTTAGCTCCATATTAGATGGTTAAAAGTGCCGGGAAAATAGTTACACACAGAAAGCAGTCACAGTGGTAATTAATGTCAAAACCCACGGAGATGTGTAGGCCTCCCCCCGCCCGGCGCCCTGGTGCAGCTCAGCCCTTCCACACGACACTCAGCTCTCCCAGCTGCAGGGCCTGCTCTGCCCGGCCACGGGCACGCAGCCACGGCGGTGGAATCTGACTGGGGTAGAGCGTGTGGCCTCTGCTGACCTTCAAGAGGAATCCACCTCTGGAGGGAACTCAAAGAGCGGCTGCAACTGCCCCCACAGCCCACAACAGAACACACTTTACCTAGTGGCAGCTATCGCCGTGGGACACGGGCTCATGCCACTGCAATCCGCCTCACAAGACGCCGCAGAAGCCCCTCTCTGAGTGCCCCGGCAGCTCCAGCTGAGGCTCCTTCCTGAGCTGGGGCCGCTGTCATCTCCCCTGAAGAAAAGCTGCCCGGGTGGGCGGGGCAGGCCTGCTGCTCTGAGTGGCAGCTAGGAGAGCCCCGGGGATGGTGAAATGAAGGCCAGAGGCCAGCGCCTGGGCTAGCTGCCCTGCTTAGGGGACTGCAGAAATACAAAGCAAAGCCCTGGACTTGGTTTCCTCCTTTTTGACACCACAGTCTTAAGGAATGGGCCTCACAGAACTTACCTGGTTGCTGCTGCATGGAATTTACTTGCATTGGGAGGGGCAGTTAAGGAGGTCCTCCCCTGCCCTCTCCCCATCACCCTGCAGAAGAGGAGCTCCTGGGTAGCACAGCAGCTGTAGGCTGCATCACCTGCGGGTCCCTGGCACTGGGCTGGGAGAAACGCCCACACAGGGACAGCCAAGCAATGGCCAGCCAGGTGCTGAGAGGCCCCCTACTGGGATGCCCATGGCCACCGGAAGTGCTGCAGAAAGAGAGTGTGGCCGCCGCGTGGCTGGAGCATCCACCCCAGAGGTCCTGAGTTCTCAAACACACTCTCCTCCTGGGGCAGGCACGGCAGTCTGTGCCCTCCAGCTGCCCTGCCTACGCTTTTCCCAGAACTCCGATCTGCAGAAGCCCTGCTCTCTTTTGGCACCCCAGGAGACTGGGCCAGGCGCCCCTCCCAGCGCCCTGCCCCTGTTGCTGGGAGTGAGCGTGGGCGGCGCACCCGCGCCTGCTTGGCTCTGCAGACAGCCTGCAGCGTGAAGGGCTAGCGTGGACGTTTGTCCTGCAGACACCAGAAGTTATGCCAGTGTGGGTGACTTGGATCCAAAACACGCTTGGAAGCAGATGGCTGGGAACCCTGAAGAAGAGACACCATGGATGTGGACTGGAGCCCCTTGGTCTCTCTGGCGGGGACTCGACTCCCGGACCCCTGCGGTTGCGCCCACCATTCGCAGCGGGCTGGGGCGGCTGCCTGCGAGTTCTCAGCTCTCACACTAAAGGTCGAGAAGCATCGGCCCCTTGACACCTCTGAAATCCAGACAGACCTCTAGAGTCAAAGCACAGCAATGGCACCCTCTGCCTCTGGGCCCCTCCCCTTTCATCTTTTGACATGCAAGGTGTCTAATATTTTGCGTAAACAAGAGAAAAGAAAACCACACTTGCAGGCACTTCACATAGGCAACCAAAAAGTCCAGGGTCTTCGGGACTTTCCTTTTATTTTCCTCCTGTGCAAGCCAGAAACCCTCCCCTTCCCAGCGTGCCTCAACGGCACCATTAAGACTCTAAAATTAGAACAACTCTTTGTTTTGGTTGTGAGCTGAAGCAGCACCGCCACCCTCCCTCCAAACCTCCGCTGGGTTATCAGGAGCCAGGAAGGGAAATGCAAAGCTTCCAAATCCAGAGGAGAGGGAGGCCCAAGAGGACTGGGCTGCACGTGGCAAGTGCCTTGGATGCCTTCCATCTGCCTATATACAGCCAACGTTTTGAAACTCACTTTTACATTTATTTACTGCTGCTTTCTTTCTTTCTTTCTTTCTTTTTTTTTTTCCTGTCTTTTGTACTGGGGATTGAACCCAGGGCATTCTACTTCTGAGCTTTACCTCCAGCCCTTTTTAAATATATTTCATTTTGAAACAGGGTCTTGTTGACTTGCTGAGTCTGGCCTGGAACCTGTGATCCTCCTGTTTCAGCCTCCCAAGTACTGGGATTACAGGCATGCACCACGACTCCCAGCTTGCTGCTTTTTTCTTTTCTTTTTTTTTTTTTTTTTTTTTAAATAGGAAGGATTACCTTAAACTTCAGTCGACATGATTATCTCTAATTTCTGCAGAAATGGATTTAAACACATAAGACTGCTCAGGACATGATTTCTATAATAGAAAGAGGCTAGTGGTAAAGGTGCGGCCCACCCAGCCTTTCCAAGCCTTTTTTTTTTTCCTTTGGCACATGAGAATTGAACCCAGGAGCATTCTATCTATGAGTTACACCCCTAGCCCTTTTTGTTGTTTTATTTTGAAACAGGGTCTCACTAAGTTGCTGAGGATCTTACTAAGTCACTGAGGCCGGTCTTGAACCTGTGATCCTCCTGTCTCAGTCTCCCAAGTACTGGCATTACAGGTATACACCACCACACCCACCTCCTTCCAAGCCTTTGTTCACTTGGGACACCAATATTCTTAGTGTCCCACCCATGTCATCATGCAGCGGCCACACTGTCTACCTGCTATGTTGGACTGTAAAATAAATACCTGTAACAAAATTATGTCGTTGGCAGGAAAACAGATGGAACTAGAGAACCTAATGCTAAGTGAGATCAGTCAGTCTCAGAAAGCCGAGGGCATGTTTCCTCCCGTATGTGGAAGCCAGAACAAAAATGGGAAACCAAAAGGGCTTCCATCAAATGAGGAGAAAACCCAGCAGAATCATGGAAGGCGGCTGGGGGAGGGGGAAATGAGGCTGGAGGAAGGGAGCAGTTCAAGGAAGGTTCCATCTGTGCACGCTGGGATCACTGCCTATCGCATCAACATGTGTGGGGAGCGAGGAAGGGAACAGGGTAGGATCAAGAGCGGAATACCCCAAGCGATTTGTGCATGTATTGATGTATCACTCTGAATCTCACGACAAGGTGTAATTACAATACACCAATAAAAGTACAGAAATAAATAAATGTGCATTTAGCCTCCTTCAACTGAAGACCTCTGGTAAGTGTTTTAAGGTGAAAATTCAAGAATGTAAGTGGTGAGAAATGCTTCATTAGGAAGATGGCGTCGGAGTGAGACACCTCTCATCAGGCACTGTGAGCTCGATTCACATCTGCCATAAAAGCAGCTTCTTGACAGAAGAAAAAAGCAACAAAAAGGTGAATGCCACGAAAACTGAAGTACAGCTGAACAGAAGCCAGAAAGCCGACTAGGAAGAGCAAAGAAGCCCATCTGCGTGGCCGCGGTGCCACGCCGCTGAGTGGTGGCCGCCATTGAGCGAGCCCCCGGCATGGGATCTACTAACAAGGAAATATATAATGACCTTCTGCATTCCCAGCGACCAGAGGTGGAGTAAGCAACTCCTGAACGCCACATCCTAAACAGGCGGCATATCACGGCACCTTCGACAGTGACCGGAACACATGGTACAACCAGCTTAAGCCTGTACGGGGTCACTTCAGCTCACCTCTCCCTCCAGAGCCAGAGCAGTGATCGACTGCACTGCAGAGCTTGGATCAAAACTGCCACAAAAGCAGCTTCTTGACGGAAGGAAAGAAAAGCAAAACAGCAGAAAAGCGAACAAAGCAACAAAAGCAGCTGATCAGAACCCAGAAGGTTGACCAGGGAGAAAAAAGGAGCTGGCACGTGTGCGGCAGTAGCAGCCGCCATCTTGTCAGCCGCCATTTTGTCTGCCGCCCACAGCAGCAGGGATCTACCCAAAGGATCTGCAGAGGCCAAATTAGGTCTGTTCTTACAAACTTACAGGGTTTTTTATTTTGTTTCTTCTTGTTGTTTTTTGTTTTCTTGTTTTGTTTTTACTCTGTTTTCACTTTGCATTGCTTTTATTTATCTATGTTTGTTCGGAGGATTGGTTGCTTTGTTAGCTTTTGGTAGACCCTGGAAGCCAACATCTGAAACCCACCAAAGGCACTAACAGAGTGGGTAGAAGAAGTATCAGAGTAATTGCAACTCAGTACAAGATACCATTCACAGAGAGAAAATAAAAATGAGAAACCTATAAATTCAGAGAAAGCATGCAAGAGCAGCAAAGATATAAATTTAAGAACAGGGAAATCATGGGAAGGAAAAATAGCAAAGAAACAATGAGTTAACACAATCCCACAATAACAGAACTCAACAACACTGAATGGCAGAGATTACCAGAAGAACAATTCAGATCTTTTAATAGAAATGATACAAAACTTCCAGAATGAATGCAGAGAGAGCTGGAAAGAAATAAAGTAACAAATAAACAAAGAATCTGACACCCTGAACAGGAATCATAGAGAAGCCTTGAGGGAAGTGAAGGATGTGAAAGATGCAATAATAGAAGTGAATGCATCAATACAAACTATAAACAGTAGATTATACCATATGGAAAATAGAATATCACTCCTAGAAGATGACCATTCCAAAAATGAGTGCATTATACATAATCTAGAAAAAAAAAATTCAACAGTATGAATTGGACATCGATGAGATCTGGGCCAACTTTAAAAGAGCTAACCTAAGAATAATAGGCATAGAAGAGGGATTGGAAGTTGAAACTAATGGAATAAACAACCTTTTCAAAGAAGTAATATCAGAGAATTTTCCAAACATAGAAAGAGAAGTAGACACACAGGTGCAGGAAACATATAGAACCCCCTTTAGACAAGACCAAAGAAGAGACACGCCATATAATAATCAAGCTGACTAATGTGGAGGCTAAGGTGAGAAATCTAAAGGCAACAAAAGTAAAAAGCCAAGTGACAATAGAGGCAAACCAATTAGAATCACTCCAGACCTCCCAAACCAAGTCATGAAAGCCAGAAGGGACTGGATTCTCCTACCCAACAAAACTCTCTCTCAAAATTGACGGGGATATAAAAACCTTCCTGGACAAACAGAAACTGAAAGAATTTATGTCTTCCAAACCAACATTAGAGAAAATACTCAAAGAGATTAACTACAAAGAAGAATTAACAAGTAAACATCAGAACCAGAGAAACAATAATTTCCAGGAAGCAAACAACTAAGCAAAGAAGAACAAACACTACCACAAACAGAAGTCAAAACTCAAAATGTTAGGAATTAAAAACCCTCTCTCAATAATCACACTGAATATAAATGGTCTCAACTCCCCAATAAAAAGGCACAAGTGGCAAAATGGATTAAAACCCAGAATCCATCTATATGTTGCCTGCAAGAAACATACCTTACAAGCAAAGATTCCCACAAACTAAAGGTGAAGAGCTATAGTAAGGTAATCCATGCCAATGGAACTTGAAGACAAGCAGTAGTAGCAAGTATGATATCAGATAAATTTGATTTGACGCCTAAGCTTATCAGAAGAGACAAAGCAGGTCATTTTTTACTAGTAGAAAGAACAATCCAGCAAGAGGAAATAGCAATTATCAACATCTATGCTCCAAACACAGGTGCAGCCACTTTCATAAAACAAACTCTGCATGATATAAAATCACACATAGATCCCAATACACTAATACTAGGAGACTTCAACACCCCTCTCACATCACTAGACCGATCTTCAAAAAAAAAGGTCAGTAAAGATGCTTCAGACCTAAATAATACCATAAACCAAATGGACCTGTTAGACACATACAGAATATTTCACCTAACTACAGCTGAATTCACATTTTTCTCAGCAGCCCATGGAACCTTCTCCAAAATAGACCACATTCTGGGTCAAAAAGAGAGCACTAGCAAATTCAAAAAATGTAACATAATTCCCTGCATCTTCTCAGACCACAATGGAGTGAAACTAGAAATCAACTCTAAGAAGACCCAGAGTAACCATGTAAACACATGGAGACTGAACACCACATTGCTGAACGAGGAATGGATCATAGAAGAAGTAAGGGGAGAAATTAAAAAATTCCTAGAAACCAATGAAAACAGAGACTCAACATATCAAAACCTCTGGGACACCTTGAAAGCAGTACTAAGAGGAAAATTTATAGCACTGAGTGCCCACATACAAAGAACGGAAAACCACCAAATAAATAACCTAATAACACAGCTCAAAGCCCTTGAAAAACAAGAACAGTCTAACCCCAAAGCCAGTAGAAGACAGGAAATTATGAAAATCAGAGCAGAAATTAATGAAATAGAGAATAAAAAAAAATACAGAAAATCAACAAAACCAAAAGCTGGTTTCTTGAAAAAAATAAACAAGATTGATAAACCATTGGCCAACCTAACCAAAAGAAAGAGAGAATCAACCCAAATTACCAAAATAAGAGATGAAAAAGGTGATATTACCACCAACAATGTGGAAATACAGAGGATCATCAGAAACTATTTTGGAAAACTATACTCCAACAAAATGGAAAATCTAGAAGAAACTGACAATTTTCTAGATACATATAACCTTCCTAAATTGAGTCAAGAAGATATAGAAAACTTAAATCAACCAATAACAATCAAAGAAATAGAAACAGCAATAAAGAGTTTACCATTAAACAAAATCCCAAGGCCAGATGGTTTTCCAAGTGAATTTTATAAAATATTTATAGAAGAGCTAATCCTAATACTCCTGAAACTATTCCATGAAATAGAAAGAAACGGGACCCTCCCAAACACATTCTATGAAACCAACATCACATTAATACCAGAGCCAAATAAAGACAACTCAAGTAAAGAAAACTATAGGCCTATATCATTGATGAACTTAGATGCAAAACTGCTAAACAAAATACTAGCAATGCACATTCAAAACCACATCCAGAAAATTATACACCATGACCGAGTCGGGTTCATCCCAGGGATGCAAGGCTGGTTCAACATACGAAAAACAATCCATGTAATTTCACCACATAAACAGAATCAAAGACAAAAATCACATGATCATCTCAATTGATGCTGAAAAAGCATTTGACAAGATCCAACAAGCCATTCATGCTAAAAGCACTGCAGGGAATCGGAATAGAAGGAACATACCTCAAAATCATAGAGGCAATATACAATAGGCCCATAGCAAACATCATATTAAATGGAGAAAAACTGCAAGAGTTCCCACTAAAAACAGGAACAAGACAAGGATATCCATTATCACCTCTTCTGTTCAACATAGTACTTGAGACTCTAGCCAGAGCAATAAGGCAAGAGAAGGAAATCAAAGGGGTAAAAATAGGGAAAGAAGAACTAAAACTATCCCTTTTTGCAGATGACATGATACTATACTTAGAAGACCCAACAAAGTCAGCCAAAAAACTAATAGAACTGATCAACAAATTCAGCAAAGTGTCTGGATACAAAATCAGTCTTTAAAAATCAGAAGCTTTCTTGTATGCCAACCATAAAACCACTGAAAAAGAAATCCAGAAAACAATTTCATTCGCAATAGCACCCCAAAAAATAAAATACTTAGGGATACACCTAACCAAAGAGGTAAAAGACCTCTATAGGGAAAACTACAAAAAGTTGAAAAAAGAAATCGATGAAGACCTCAGAAGATGGAAAAATTTACCATGCTCTTGGATAGGCAGAATAAATATCCTCAAAATGGCCATCCTCCCAAAAGTGATCTACAGATTCAATGCAATGCCCATGAAATTACTAAGGTCACTCCTCACAGACATAGAAAAATCAGTTCTTAAATTCATTTGGAACAACAAAAAGCCCAGGATAGCCAAAGTAGTTCTTAGCAACAAGAACCATGCAGGAGGTATCACAATACCTGACTGCAAACTCTACTACAAAGCCACAGTAATAAAAACAGCATGGTATTGGCACAAAAACAGACACACAGACCAATGGAGCAAAATAGAAGATTCAGAAACAGACCCATGTGCTTACAGTCAACTCATTTTGACAAAGGAGCCAAAAACATACACTGGAAAAAAGATAGCCTCTTTAACAAATGGTGTTGGCAAAGCTGGTTAACCATATGCAGGAAAATGGAAATAAACCCCATTTTCTCACCCTGCACAAGAGTCAACTCAAGGTGGATCAAAGACCTGGAAGTCAGGCCAGAGACCTTGCAGCTACTTGAAGAGGGCATAGGCCCAACACTTCCACACATAGGCACAGGTAAAAACTTTCTCAACAAGACCTCAAAAGCATAAGCAACTCAAAGAAAGATCAATATATGGGTTTGCATTAAACTGAAGAGCTTCTGTTCAGCAAAGGAAACTATCAAGAACCTCAACAGAGAGCCCAGAGAGTGGGAGAAAATTTTTGCCAGCTACTCTTCTGATAGAGGATTAATATCTAGGATATACAGAGAACACAAGAAACTCACAGCTAAGAAAACAAAAAACCCAACCGAAAAATGGGCAAAGGATCTAAATGGACACTTCACAAAAGAAGAAATACAAATGGCCAATAAATGTATGAGGAAATGTTCAGCATCATTAGCAATCAGAGAGATGCAAATCAAAACTACCTTGAGATTTCAGATAACCCCAATCAGAATGGCAATCATCAAGAATACAAACAACAACAAATGCTGGCGAGGGTGTGGAGAAGTGGGAACTCTAATACATTGTTGGTGGGATTGCAAATTAGTGCAACCACTTTGGAAAACAGTATGGAGAATCCTCAGACGAATGGGAATGAACCTACCATATGATCCAGCAATACCACTTCTGGGTATCTACCCAAAAGAACGGAAACCAAACTATCAGACCAACGCATGTGTATCTATGTTTATAGCTGCACAATTTACAATTGCCAAACTATGGAACCAGCCAAGATGTCCATCGACAGGTGAATGGATTACAAAACTATGGGATATGTACACAATGGAATTTTACTCAGCCGTAAAGAAGAACAAAATCATGTTATTTGCAGGGAAATGGATGGAACTGGAAAACATTATGTTAAGTGAGATTAGTCAGTCACAAAAAGTAAAAATCGTATGCTCTCCCTAATATGTGGAAGCTAGGGAGAAAATGGGACATAAGAGGGACTCCAGATGAAGAAGGAGAATCCTTATGTGAGCAAAGAATTTGACTTAACGGAAGGTGATGGGGGGAGAGGGGACACCCTAATGAGCATGATGTACTTCATGAACACATCAAAGTCAATCACTAAACTGACCTTGAGAAAGAGGGAGAAGGAGGGAGTGGGGCGGGAATTGGGGAAGGGTTAAATGAGAAATGTGTGCATGTATGCTTTTACCTTTACCAGCTTGTACCTAACAAAGATGTATGATTACAATGGGCCAATTAAAAATAAATAAATTAATTAATTAATTTTTAAAAAGAAAGACTCCATTAGATTTTATTTATTTATTTATTTATTTATTTATTTATTTATTTATTGCAGTACTGGGGATTGAACCCAGGGGCATTCTATCTCCAAGCTACATCCCTAGACCTATTTTTTTATTCTTTATTTTGAAATAGGGTCTCACTAAGTTGTGGAGGGTCTCACTAAGTAGCTGAGGTTGGCCTTGAACTTGTCACCCTCCTGTCTCAGCCTCCCAAGCACTGGGATGACAAGAGTACACCACCACACCTGACCTCCATTAGATTTTAAATTAAGAGGGGGAACCCTCCACTCTGGCACGATCACACGCTGGGAGCCTAGGAGCTGCCTCTGGTCAGGGATGGTTCTGTGTAGCCCCGTTTCCCTACCAGGACCCAGCCAGTCTGTGCCCCAGCAGCACCTGTTGGACCAATGGGATCCTGTGCGTGTGCAAACCCACGAGCAAGGCTAGCCATCCAGCCAATTGCCAAGCAGTCTCCAGTGCCCCTCCCCGCCTGCCTTCTGGGGTGAGTGGTCAACAGTCCCTCACTAGACAACCCTCTTTCCCAGGACAGGATCTAGCGAACAGGCAGGCAGCAAAGGCAGGTTCCCTCCCCCCGACCCGAGGTGAGCCGCATGGTGCCCGTCCCCCACCTCCCTCTCATCCTGCCGTGGAGAACCTGGGTGTCGCCTTGTCTCCTCAGCCCTAGGCCCAGGTCCCCAGTGGACAGGTGGAGGAGGAGGTATCTCTGTGTTTCCATTCATGGGTTGCAGTGCCAACCACTGCTGAGAGCCTGAGTCATGCAGCCGTTCTTAGCCAAGAATGGCTCCCTGGAGGACAGCCCACCACAGGCTGGCGCTGACCACACCCCGCCCAGGCCCAGCTTGTCTCGCTCCTGGGGCCAGCAGCCTGCCCAGAGGAGCCAGAGACACTTGTCCTGCTGGTGTGAACATTGCAAACTGCTCAGGGCAGGGGCAGTATTGTTGCTGCTCCTTCTCTGGACACCTTGCCCCTGCAAGGGAGCTGTGTGTGCCAGGCTGAGGTGAGAGCTGACCGGTCCAGACCACAGAGGGATGAGGGAGGCGCCCACTGGACACAAACTTGCACAAGCCAGCTTCAGGTGAGGGTAGGAGGCATTCCACACACCAAGACAAGGGCAATCTTGAGTGCTGTGCAAATGGCCACCCCAGGACATGGTCCCAGCTGCTCCATTGGGAGCATACTCCACCTGCAGCATGCAGAGGCTCATGTGAAAAAGACAGGAGAGGCCTGAAGTTCCCCCTGTGTGGCACTTTATGTAAAGGAGTGTCATGTGCAATGGGCTTCCCTGCTGAAAGCTGAGGGAGAGAAGGGCATAGCTTCTCCCCCAAATACACACTCATACACTAGCCAACTGACCAAGGACTGAAACCTCCAAAGCCATGAGCCATAATCAACCTTTCCTGCTTTTAAGCTGATTATCTCAGGCATTTCATTACAGCAACGCAAAACTGACTAACACAACACACAAGGAGTGGACTGTAATGGATTCCATTTATGACTCACTTCAGATTGTCTGGTATGAGTAGAACTGGCCACCGCCTCGCCTCTTCCTGCATCCACAGGGCTGGCTTGCTTGTAGCCAAGGCAAGTCATTGTTTCCATGCCTTCATGTTCTGTATAAACAGAACCCAAAGGTGCCTTGCCTTGTTCCAAGCTCATTCCAGGGCCTCCTGCCTCTTTCCTGAGCTTCCTGTGAAGGGCGAAATATATCAGGACATGCCCATCACCTCACACATACACTCTGGAAGACTGAGAGGTTAGATATAAGCAAGGGGGTGGGTGTATTGGCCAGTGAGCAACAGGACTGAGCAGATGGACTCCATCCCCACCCAGTTTTGCCTGCTCTGTTTGCTCAGAGCTGTGGGTGCTGCTCAGTCTCTGAATACAACCAGGCAGTGGAGCAATCAGCTTGCAGTGATCAGTGGCCTCCCTCATCCTCGGTCCTGTCCTTCCTTTCTTGGTCCCCTCCCCATCATGCCCTCTCTCTGTGACATGTTAGTGCACAGCCTTGCCTCGGGCTCTGCCTTTCACAGACACTGGGCTATGAACAACGGCAATGGTAAAATTTTCCTAAATAGCTTTGTTTGAAAAAAAAAAAAAAAAAGGAAATATTACCAATGCCCAAAATAAGTGAGAAGTCAAAGCCAGAGTTGTCATGCAAGCTGGTGCCAGGAGCAACCCTCAGGGAAGAAGGACCAGAAATGGGGTCTGGATAGGGCAACAGGTTGGTCCAAGTAAGATAATGTGCAGGTGGAATAGGAGATGCAGCCTGGAGCAGCACTACCTGGGACCTCAGCCTTCTACACAAGACCAGGCCATCTTGTCTTAAAAAAGACTAGATAAATTCTACCCGCTGCTCTAAGAAATTAGCAAGGAAGTTTTCCATCTGTCTAGAAATCTAAATGGGGAAAAAAGGGCTCCCAAAGGAAATAAAAACTCTAAGCATGTGACATGTGATGGTGTGAGGCCTGAATTTCCACTTGTTCTCAGTGTGTGGATCTCAGCTAGGAAACGAAAATGAAAACTCATTTAATGTGATTAAAGTTCCTGGTTCCTGGGAAGAAGAACGAACACATTTTCCTATAAGGACACTTCTGCAAGCTGGGGGATAAGCTCATAACAAGGGTGTTCAACTATGCAAGGGAAAGGGATGACATAAGAAAAAGCCAACAGGACTTAGAAAAACAACAGGGTTGTACTCCCAAGAAGTAGAGATAGAAGAAACAATAGTAAAATAAAAACTACCAAAAGTAGACAGACTTTTTTAAAGAGTTTAGAAACTCCAGAAGGAAAAACCTAATCAAGTCACAGACCTGGGTGCAGTGGTACACACCTGTAATCCCAGTACTTGGAAGGCTGAAACAAGAGGATCACATGTTTGAAGCCATACTCAGCAACTTAGTGAGACCCTCAGAAACTTAATGAGATCCTGTTTCAAAATAAAATATTAAAAGGGATGGGGGTATAGCTCAGAGAATGTCCCTGGGTTCAATCCCCAGTACAAAAAAAAAAAATCAAAATCTAACCACAGAAATAAAAAACTCAAGGGAAAGGCTAAAAACAGATGAGACACAATGGAAATGAGAATTGGCAAACTATAATGTAAGGATGAGGCTATGTCCAGAAATAGTACAGAAAGATTAAAAATATCTGTGATATAGGCCATTAAGAGGAAAAAATAGAACAAAATGATATAACATAGGTGGTATCTTAGTCTTGTTCCTGCCACTGTAACAAAAGACTTAAGGCTGGGTAATTATAAACAGCACAAATTTATTTCTCACAATTCTGGAGACTAAAAGTCCAAGATTAAGGTGCCGGCAGATTCTGTGTCTGGTAAATGCTGCTCTCTGCCTCCAAGATGGCACCTTGATGTCCTCACATCACAGAAGGAAGAAGGGCAAGAAGGGTCTTGGCTAGTTCCCTTGGGCCATTTCCTGAGGGCACTAATCCATTCGTGAGGTGGGGCCTTCATGACTTAGTCACCTCTTAAAGGCCCTGCTTCTCAGTACTGTCTTGGGTCCCAACCCATGGATTCTGGAGGAACACACACTCAAAGCATTGCCAGCTATAAAGAGAGGATAGAAAGAGGGAATGTTCAGAGGGATAATGACTTAAGAACTGTCCAGGTTGGAAGATATATTAGTTCTCTAGGGCCACAGGGACAAAGTACTATAGGTTGGGAAGTTTCACCAACAGACTTTTATTCCCTTACATTGCAGATGCTGAAAGTCTGAGGTCGAGGTTTGGGCAGGCCTGGTTCTTCCTGATTCTCTCGTCTCTGCAAATGACATCGTCTTTCTGTGTCCTCACAGGGTCATCCCTCTGTGTGTGTTTATGTCTGGATTTCCTTTTCCTATAAGGACACCAGTCATGTTGAATATTGGTCCACCCTAATTACCTCACTTTAAATTAGTTTTTTAAAGGCCCTATCTCCAAACAGTTACACATTGAGGTGCAGGGATTAGGACTTCTGTAGCACATAGAGTTGCTGTTGATTGATTGATTGATTGATTGATTGATTGATTGATTAGAAGTCTCTTGCATGAACAACAATGGAGTCATAATGATTTTTAGAGAAAGAAGGAAGCTTAGGAGGCTGGGGAGGGGAAAGATATCTCTCCTACCTCTCCTTCCACCAGTGTCTTGCTTTTACTGAGAGTTTTAATCAAAACATTGTAACCACAGAAGACAGCAAAGCAGTCATGGGGTGAGTCAGGGAAAAACACCAAGGTAGTCATGGATGAATCAGGGAATGAAAGGGTAAAATTCTGGAAAATAAGGAAGCTGTCAGGATCTTTGCTTATCAGTCTCATTTGGTCCTTGGAGATTTGTCTGCGTGCAGGAATGTCCACTTGGGTGGGAAGTTTGTGCCCCTCCCAAGCCGGACCAAGGTGATCTCAAAGCTGATGACTAACAATGCACCCAACAGACTTCAACATACAAACTGGGAAGGAGGGTGAGGGACACAGTTCAGCCCCAAACAGAAAGTGGTGGAAAACTGAGAATGACAGGAATTACACTGTGAAACTTGAGCAAGACTAAAATACAGACTCCCAAAAGAAGGGAGTATTTAAAAGTGACTAGAGAGAAAAAGTAGATGTTAAAAGGAGCAACACCAAGATAGACAAAGACACAGCAGCAGCAGCTGAGTTACCAGCTAAATGGAAAATTGTACCTGTGTTGTCCAGAAGAAAAATAAAAGTGACCGAAAATGTATACCCAGCTAACCTATCATCCAGGAGGCTGGATTTATGCCCAGCTAAACTATCATTCAGTAGAGAGGCTTCATTTATACCCAGCTAAGCTATTGTTCAGCCAGGAAGCTAAGAACATGCCACAGACTAGCTCTGAAGTGACTACTGGAAGTTACAGCCCAGGATGAAGGAGCTAAGACCAGAAGGAAGATGTGGGTCGAGAATCAGCAGTGAGCTAAGGCTAAATAAACTTAGAACATGATAGAGCAAGACGCTGACTTACCTGGGGAATCCGGAGGTAGAAGTGAAACAGCAGAGGCTTGGCTGCAAGATAAACCCTGGAGCTTTTCTTTGCCATCACTCCCTAACCTCAGCCCATGAGATCCCCTATGGCAGTGTGCAGACGATGAGGCTGCTTGCCCATCCACAGAATGAAAATTAGCAGAACTTCCTTACTGTAGAAAGGTTGGCCCTATGCCCTCTCCGTCTCAGGGTCATAGACTGTCCCTCCCTTGGGGTGATTCAGCCCCACTTCCTCCCCACCCCACAGCACTACCCCTCTCTAATGGATGACCCATTAGCCATGTTCTGCCACCACTCTTTGGAAACAGCTTCCCTTTGGCCACTCACAGATCTGTGGGGCACAGGCTGGGGACTAGTTCTGCTCTGGGAGCCAACACAGATTTTGGAAACTATCCTAAGAAGTTTGGCAGGAAATTTTAGTGTCTAAGGACCCAAGATTGGGTCTAAAAAGAAGAATGTGGCATTTAGGTGAAGACATTGTTTGGGCCCCCACAGACCTCTTGTTTTACAGGCAGAGGCAGAGTTGGGGCAGAGGGGCCCTGATAGAATCCTTCAGGCGCAGGTGTGGGTATTCCAGGTATGTGTGCCAGACAATGAGGATTTCCAGATTTCTTGCTCCACTTTAATTATCCATGACTCACAAAGTAGATCAAGACACACACACACACACACACACACACACACACACACACACACACAGCCTGAGGACAGCAGGGCGGTACATGCTGAGGGCATGAGAAGATGAAACAAGTCCTTCTATTTCACCTGCTACTCTCACTCCACATCAGAGGGCAGAGTAGGCAAAATACCCACAGAGTTCTACTCAGACCTATGCATGTAATGCCATCAGCATCTTTGCCAAAAAGAAGAGCTTAGATACCCTGTCTCTCCAAGGTAAGAATGAAGCTTTTGCCACCATTGAGAACGCAACTGCCCTTACAAGAAGCAGATGACGTGAAACACAACCTGAAAGCATGTGTTTGGAACTGTTTTTAATATCATGTGACCTTGTTACCAAAACCTGTTAAATTTGTCATCTATAACAACTCTCATATTTGCTCATTTTTAAAATATAGAAACATTTTTCTAATCTGTTAAAAAAAAAAAGTCTTAGCCAAGTGTGGTGGTACATGCTTGTAATCCCAGTACTTGGAAGGCTGAGACAGGAGAATCACAAATTTGTAGCCAGCCTCAGCTGCTTAGTGAGGCCCTCCACAATTTAGTGAGACTCTATTTCAAAATTAGAAATAGATCTGGAGGTGTAGCTCAGAGGTACAATGCTCCTGGGTTCAATTCCCAGTAACACACACATACACACACACACACACACACAGTGTTCCAAATAAAAGGTTTCAGTGCATTTTTAACCCATTTGTTGAAAATATACTAGTATAGATCTTTCCAGTTCGTTTGATAGAATAGTAATTGGTGTCGGAGAAGATGGAAATTTACCAGACAAATTTCACCAAAAGTCTTTGCATAATTGATGGATGGACTGAGCAAAGAATACCATGATTTTGTAAGTGCAGCCAACATGCACTTTTTAAATTTGAATTTGCATATTTTTATGAGGTGTTCTTCTTATCATTGACAGCCAACTGTTGAAGCAAGTGTCCTCGACAAGACCCTTGAGATCGCAGCCTCACAATGTACCAAACTCGGGTGTTTAGAAAAATAGCGCACACCCATTGACACTAACTCCCTAAATAGTATCAGAATTCCTCATTTTAAGTTAGCAATAGTGTTAAGTCAGTGCACAGTGTTTTTTTTAATAATGATCGAGACATCTTAAAATGTTTCATTTTATCTCATTCTCCTTTTCATGTATGTTTTGTAGTGTACTGAATATTTTCAATTAAATATATTACATATATTTGGGGACTTTTTCTTAGGTGCTTTCTACCCATGAACTGGCTGATCAAAAAGTTTAAAAACCATCAGCTAAAGAATATATATATAAGCCGGGCGTGGTGGCGCATGCTTGTTATCCCAGCATTCG
This sequence comes from Graphiurus murinus, assembly GCA_004027655.1. Classification (NCBI taxonomy): domain Eukaryota; kingdom Metazoa; phylum Chordata; class Mammalia; order Rodentia; family Gliridae; genus Graphiurus; species Graphiurus murinus. Next base: position 67 of record PVLC010012971.1, on the reverse strand, counting down.
GGAGGCTGAGACCGGAGGATCCGGGTTCGAGGCCAGCCTCAGCTACCTAGTGAGGCACTCCGCAACT
>PVLC010012970.1:0-42901 GCA_004027655.1 Graphiurus murinus | reverse complement strand
TTGTAATCCCAGCATTCGGGAGGCTGAGACCAGAGGATCCGGGTTCGCGGCCAGCCTCAGCTACCTAGTGAGGCACTCCGCAACTTAGTGAGACTCGGTTTCAAAATAAAGAATAAAAAATAGGGCTGGGGGTATAGCTCGGAGGTACAATGCCCCTGTGTTCAATCCCCAGTACCGCAAAAAAAAAAAAAAAAAAAAACTGAGCCAACATATTTTGGAGGAATTTGGGGGGGGGGGGGGGGGCTGCTTTTAGGAATTTCAGTATATTCTGATTTTCCTCAATGACAGAAAGTTTATGTCTTGCAAACTGAGTTTGGTTTTTGCAACTAGTTAAAAGTCACTTGGAGTTGAAGTCATTTGAATTCAGTAGGTAACTGACTATTTTAAAAGGATGAGATTCATCTGGATGCGCAGGCTTTGAAAAGCTCGTTAATCAAGAGCCTTGGCAACTCTTTAATCCTTTCTCATCTCCACGAGTGTTCATATAGCAAAATATCCTCAAAATACACACAGAGACAGGATGGGGACCCTCATGTGTTCTCGACAGCCATCCTTATTCTGTTCACGGTACACATATTTTCAGGATGTGCAAAGAAAGGTTTGCTTGAACCGCAGTGGATGGGTGGCTTTGGAAAGCAGTGAAGGAACACATTGTTTATAGGTTTCCAGCGTTCTAAAGACGGGGCCACTGGTGAGCACAGGGCATTGTTGGGTGAGATTTGGTTTGGGGAGAATCACCTTGAGGTTTGACTATATTCACATTAGGTTTAAGTTGCAATGTAGTAATCAAAAAGGTCTTTTGAAAAGTGGACATGATTGGGAATAAACTCAGTCCTGAAATAGGGATTTTCCACATAGAGGTGAGAGCAGAATTCATAGCACAATAAAGACCTAAAAGGGAAAAAACATATAAGAAAGAGGGTTATGCCTGATTCCAGGGAGAGCCTCTGTTGCTCAGGAGCCCTACGACCTGTGCCCGGCTCCAGCCTCCAGGTGGAAGCTGAAATTTGAAACAGAAACACTTTGATTTTATTTATATGTTGTTCTCTTTTTTGTGCGTGTGTGATCCTGGAGATTGGACCCAGGGCCATTACACCTCCAAGCTACAACCCCAATCCTTTTTATTTTGAAAGAGTCTTGGTATGTTGATGAGAGTCTGACTACTTGCTGAGGCTGTCCGCTATCCTGCGACCCTCCTGTCTCAGCCTTCCAAGTACTGGGATTACAAGCAAGTGTCACCATGCCCAGCTTATATTTATTTCCTTAAGCTTAAGGAACTGGAAAATAATGACATTGATGTGTCTAATACCCAAGCCACTGTAAGAGGAGCGATTGTCTTCCCAGGGTAATTACAGCATTCCCTATACTAAAACATAGAAGGGATAGGTTATGTATCATGCTGTTTAGAGACAAAAGTGCCTGCCACAGCCCTTCATGTGGAACAACTTCCCTCTCTGCTTGCACACCAGGCTCACTCTTAAACCAAGTTTCAGACAGAGGAACCACAAGGATACACAGAGCTAAATCCAGGATGCAGGGATTCTATTGCATGCAAGACTCGATTTCTTTCTTTTGAATGTGCTGTTATTGGTGCAGGATAGTCTCACATCATAATGTAAATTATTTTGACAATAATATATGCACACAGCACTTGGTGCCCCACTCCCCACCCCCCAGTTCCCCCCTTCTAATACAGAGTACGGAGATTGACGTTGGTATGTTCACAATATGTAGAGTCAACAGTAGTATTTCCATTAATGAACCTCAGTCTACCTCCTCCCTTTCCCTTAGACCACCTGTGCCCTGGATCCACTGAGGTTTTTCCTCCATTATCTGGAGTCCCTCTTGTATTCCAATTACCCCTTAGTTTGCACATATAATGCCCTTCACTTTCTGTGACTGGCTACTCTCACTTAACATAATGTTCTCCAAATGCTTCCATTTTCTCACAGATGACATGATTTTATTCTTCTTTGTTGCTGAGTAGACTCCCATTGTATTTCCCATAGTTTTGTCATCTATTCATCTGATGATGGACTCCTGGGTTGGTTCCATAATTTGGCTACTGTGAATTGTGCTGCTATAAACATGCTGTATGCATATATTACTATAGTTCTCTGGTTTCAGTCTCTTTGGAAAGAAACCCAGGAGCGATATAGCTGGATCATATGGTGGATCCATTTTCAGTTTTCTAAGGAATCTCTGCAATGATCTCCTTAACAGGTGAACTAGTTTGAAATCCCACCAACAGTGTAGAAGAGTTCTTCATTGCTTCAAATGACCCAGCAAACAAACACACTGAAAAAAGGTAAAGGTAGGGATGTGGATTTATAGACAAAAAGAGATAAATGAACAAGAAATTAATGAACAAGATGCATGTGGCTCTCATTGAGAGCAGAATATAAACAAACCAATGCCAAAAAGACATTTAAAAACTGAATGCAGAGTGACCTTAGATATGATTAATGGATTTTTGCCAACTTTCTTGAGAGTGATAATGGAATAATGGCTAAGTGTAAAGTTTTTTGTTGTTGTTACAAAATAAAACATTTATGGATGAAGTGGCATGCTGTTTGAGATGTGCTTTAAAGTTTTTTTTACAGTTTAAAAAACAGTGGAGATGGATGGAGATTGGTATAACAAGAAAGGAAGACATAAAAAACTGGTGACTTGATGAGTTGTGACTGCAGGAAAATTTACTAAATTTGTATCTCTAATATGTGCATGGTTAAAATGTTCTATAGTCAAATATTCTGAAAATGGCAAATAAATCAAATGGTTTTTGTCTGGTGATTATAACCTGATTATGTTTACAAGGCTGAGATATGAAAGTCATTGTTCTACTAGGGACACTGACTTTGGCATCAGGACAATTGAAGTTCAAATCTTGGGGCTATTCCAGGCCTACCTATTGAACTTGAGGTGAGTGTTGTAACCTCTCTAAACGTTAGCCTTCTCAAATAAATGCGTGGTCAAGCATATGGGGTTTAAAATGGCACACATCCCCCAGTACCTCGAATAGTCTCAGGACATAGTAAGCACTCAGCAGTTGTTGAATAAATGCATAAATAAAAGAAGAAATGCATAAGGTGGTAGCTGAACTAGGAGACAAAGCAAAAGCATTGGAAATAGTGATGTTTCATAAATACTCACTTTAAGCTAATAAGCAACCACAGACAGGTATAGCGTTTGCGCCTTCCAATCTCAGTCCCCTGCTCCTCTTTCAGAAGGGGATAAGTGGAATGTTCAAATCAGACCAAGTGGGACCTACACGTGCCAGTTAACATTCAGGGAAAACCTTGCTAAATTTATATTGTGTCTATTTTGAGAGTAAGGAAGGTATCTCCCAGGGAGAACTGATGGTCAGCCTTGCCTTACTCTGCTCAGACAGCTTATAACAGTGTATCACAGAATGAGTGGTTTAGACAATGAGGAGGCATGATCGTGCACTCCTGCAATCCCACTACTTGGGAGGTTGAGAGAGGAGGATTGCCAGTTCAAGGCCTGCCTCAGCAATTTAGCGAGATTCTCAGCTACTTAACCAGACCCTGATTAAAAAAAAAAAAAAAAAAAAAGTGTGGAGGGGTGGTGGTGGTGGCTAGGAGAGTAGCTCAGAAGTAAAATAAGTTCAATCCAAATACCAAAACACTTTTTAAAAAACATTCAAAAATAAAGACATTTCTCATAGCTCTGGAGAACGGGGAGTTCATCAAGGTGCACGCCAATTTAGTAACTGCTGTGGGCCAAGTCCTGGTTTGTATATGGCTGCAAAACAGTTTCTCAAGGAGAATAGGGAACTACAAGTCACTTAGATGGTTTTCAAAAGGCACCTTTTCATGAACACCCAAATGCACGCATGCACGCATGCACGCACGCACATACGCAGGCGCGTACCTACGTATGCACGCAGGCACGCACGCAGGCAGGCGCGCACGCGCGTACACCTGTATGCACACACGCACGCACGCAGGCACGTACGCAAGCATGCACGCACGCACGCATGCACCTACGTATGTATGCTTGCACGTACGCATGCACGCACGCATGCATGCGGGAATGCCTGACCCAGCAAACAAAAGGAGCCAATGAACGAGTGTTTTTCAATCCCCCTACATGCTGATCCACCGGAAAGAGTGGAAGGGAGAGATTTAGAGGCCTCTTGGGTTAAGCAGCCCACACTCTTACAGCACAAAACATAACACTGACTAATTTTAGCCTTGTGGTACACAGGAAATACCTGTGCATCACTTTTGAAGACAGTCTATGGGAACTATCTCTAACACTTTGCAAACGCTGCTGCCCTAGAGGGCTGTGCATAACCCATGGCCCAGAACTGGGCTCTCCCGCCTGCTCGCTGGCTCCGGGAACAGCCTGTGATCTCTGCCATGCCAGGTGTCCTGGCATCCCTCTTTGGGAATTCTGGGCTGTGTAGGATGAGCGGCATCCACATATGGGGTTACATAACACCTTGCACCAGCTTGGGTCTCATCCAAGCCCTGCCCTAATTAACACTTCAGGACGAGTTCCAGTAGGGATGGGAGGAAATTCGACTTCTAGTGATCAGAGCACTAACTGGTAAAGTAACTGGTTTTAGTCTTGGCTTGGCATGTATGTCTGGCATGCTGGAACCTGCTGAGTATTTGAGCAGAGAGCCTTTTACTTTTTTTTTTTTTTTTTTGGTGGTGGTACTGGGAGTTGAACCCAAGGGCATTCTACCTCCAAGCTACACCGCTTGCCCTATTTTGTTTTTATTTTGAAAGAGAGTTTCACTGGGTTGATGAGAGTCTCACTACTTGCTGAAGTACTGGGATTATACTCCTGCACCACCATATCTGACTTCTTTCTGCTTATTTTTTTACTCTTTCACAAACAGTGATATCTGTCCCTCCCTGACGTCTCCCTCAACATCACTAAGACTTCGCAGGGTCCTTCTGGCTAACCCCTCCCTTCTTCAGCCTCTCCAGGTGCAGCCTCTGCTCTCAGAAAATGCGCTGTTCTTCTTCACTTTATACTTCCACTCAAGAAATGCTCTATTCTTGTCCTTTCTAATTTTCAGCAATTCAACTTTAATGGCTCTTAAGTACCAGGGCTTAACCCTTCCAAAACATTCCATAACAAATCAGATTTTCCTTTCCTTAGAGGCAGCTAGGGCTTGATTATGTGAATGTTAGGAAAGGGAAGTTGGAGCCTCGAACTGTTCCTGGTGGGAAGGGGAGATGAGGGGTGGGGGTGGAGCTTCCTTCTCTTGGAAAGGACCCACTGCCCTGGCCAAAAGGAAATGGAAGAAAGATTTAAAAAAGCCTTTCTGGTGCACTGTTATTTGCATAACACCCTGAAATTAGCAACTAGTTGAAATATGTTTTGTTTTGGTACTGGGAATTGAACCCGTGAACATTCTACCTCTGAACTATAGCCCCGGCCCTTTTTAGTTTTTATTTTGAAATGGGGTCCCCAGGGGCTGCCTAGAGTCTTCCTAAATTGCTGAGACTGGCCTCCAACCTGCAATCTTCCTGTCTCAGCCTCCCAGGCACCTAGGATTATAGGTCCATAGCACCACGCCCTGCAGAAGTTAGCTTGTAAAGTCAATCTTTCTAGCGGTGATGAAGAGTAGTAGTAAGTGGAAAGCAACTGGTCACCGTGCAAGTGTAGGGTGTTACCTATGGATCTATAAAGTAGCCAAAGAGGATTCAGGGGTGGGAAAGATGGCTCTCTGAGGAGAGTGTCCCTTTATCTGGATTCTGCCTGGGTGTTCTCCAATGAGACTTTTGCTCTCCCTTGAATGGTGACAAACTGACATTGTAAGGAGGTCTGTAAAAGACATTAAGTGAATGGGTAGCAGTATACACCACGGGGTCAGATAGTCCTCCATTAAAACTCTAGCTCTAGAACTTGCCAGATGTATAATAACAGATAAGTTACTTAATGCTGTTAGATCTCATTTTTTCTAGTTTGGGATAGAATTAATAATAGTATTCACTTTGTTCATAGGAATGCCTCTGTAAATATTGGAAGAAAGAAAGGGAGGTGAAGAGAGGGGAATAAAGAGAGAAATAAAAAGGTGCACGGCTGGCCTCTACCCTGGGTGCCCCTCAGCCTGCAGGGTGAAAGAAAATAGGCAGAGGGGACCACTCTCTCCAGTTGCTTATCAGGAATATTTTGCAAGCAATCTTGTAAGCATTTGTAGAGAAAGACTGGGCTCCATATTTCTTCTTCTGCCTCATACAAAGGCAATGGAAGTTGATGTTTACAAAGTGAGAAGATGGTAAGCTCTAAATATTGCTCATTAATTTAGGGATATGGTAGAAGGCATAATAACAAATGATTTAGAAAGGCTGTTCAGTGACTCTTGTTTACCCTGTCCAATAATATATGAACAAAAGGCAGGTGATAAAATTAGAAGGCATCCCATTTACAACAGAGAAAAGGGAGCCGTGTATTGTTTAGTCACCATGTAATTATCTTGTAAAAGTCTTCGGTACAGATATTATTGTGACAAATGGTTTCAACTAAGGATTAGGCATTTATAATAAGAAGAACAACATGTGTAGTCACAGCATTCAAACCAAATTATAAACCTTATCAGGCTGTATATCGTCACATGGAAGATGCTAAGTTAAAGTGGAAAGAATGGAGAAAAGTGCCCAGAAAACTTGGGGCTTAGTGTCTCCACGCTTCCCCAGACCCTCTTAACCCAACCTTTGATATACAAGAGAGTGTGTATTGGTGTTTGCATGTTTTATTTATTTATTTTTTCTGTTCTGGGTTATTTCCATTATCTTTTCTGTTATGTGATAGCAGAGGATTATATTCAGACTCAATTTTTCCCCTGGCATTTTCAGCCAAATTAATGAATTCAGAGAGAAATTTCTGCCTGAAAGTACAGTAAACATTAAGGGTGATGGAAAAGTTGTATTGGTCATAAAACATGAGTGAATCTCCTAAAAAATTTGGTGGTGATAAATGTTCTAGATTATTGGCCACATTGAAAAAATAACTTTGGCTATTATGAAATTGCTCTCTCTCTCCTTCTAATGTGGTTTCAGCTGGTATAAATGGTACCCTTTTCTCTAAAATACCTGGTCTAAATTCTGTTTGGGCCATGATGAACCATTAGCCTATAATGACTGATAGTAGGAATAACATTTTCTCCACTGTAGCTTTGGCTATTACCAATGACAAAGCAGTGAGAGATTTAGACCAATCAGTAGGCTGGCATCATACAAATGGCAACAGCACAACCCAAATCCCAACTATTTGGTTTTACATTATTCTAGTTTTTGTATTCAATTAAATTCAGTAATAGCTACTGAATATATATATATATGTGTGTGTGTGTGTGTGTGTGTGTGTGTGTGTGTGTGTGTGTGTGTTTTCTAAATTTTTACATAGTTAGACTTATGCTTTTTACCAGGCAATAAAGCACTCTATTCAGAAAGCTTTTTTATATTTATGCATGGGAAATTTAATATGCATACATAAATGTAATTGTTATTAAGTATGAATTTGTATGGTTCCTCTAAATCTACTTGTAATATGAACCAAATGAAAATAACAGCTCACTTATTAGATTGTTTCTAATACCTTTGCATTGCTATTTTTGTTTTCCTGGTTAAATTGAATATAAACTAAGCCTAAATAGCCATAGGAATAAACCAAGTTAAAAAAATTAACACATTTTAAATTTGCTCCATAGCTTTAGAAATAGGACTGGTTCTATAAATGAACTGTTAGTCATGGATATAAATATTCTCTTTTTGTTTTTAAAAGATTGCAAAGAAGGAAAAGAGTGAGCAAGGGTTCTGTTTTGATGGGCTGGAATATTTACTTAGTAGATTTTAGAGAATTGCATTTTGTCTGTTGGCTAGGTCTATGAGGAGCTTTGGCTAAGCTATAGGAAAAACATAACACCACACACACACACACACACACACACACACACACACACACACACACACCAGGATATACCAAGCTTCTACTCTAGGGCATTGTCCTTTTCAGTCTACAGGAGTATATTCACAGAGAAAGTGAAGAAGTCTGTCAAATCAACCTCCCACAGCAGCATCACCCTTCCCTGATAGTCCACATCTCCAGCTCAGGTTTGCTTCTCTCTTTGCCAACCTTTCCTGGTAATGATTTCCAGTTGCTGCTCATGCTTCTCACCTTACTGTCAAGTGTATGCTTATGTTATTTTGGGAACTAATCTTGACCCAATTTTTAACCTATAATCTTCCTCAGTTTTGCTTCTAAAAAAAAATGCAAATTCTACCAGCATTGGAAATTTCATCTGTCTGGTCCTGAATCCCACCTGGATTCAGGAATGCTACTTCTGGGACTATAAACCAAGAAACCAATGTCAACAGGTTTAAGGGATATTTTCATTCTCATGTTCATGAGAGTATGTTCACAATAGCCACACTGTGGAACCCACACAGGTATCCTTTGGTGAATGAATGGAAAGAGAAAGCACGACAGCTGTACATGATATACTACTATTCAGCTTAACATGGGTGAACCTGGAGGATATTAAGTGAAGTGAAATGAACTGGGCATAGAAAGGTAAATACCATGTGATCTCACTTTCATGGAGAATCTGAAAATGTTCAACTCATAGAAGAAAAGAGTATGCTGTGGTTACCAGGAGCTGGGTGGGGTCGGGAAGGTTAGCAGATTTGGGGCACAAAATGTCAGTTACACAGCAAGAATAAGTTTAAGAGACCTATTTTACAACACAGTGACTACAATAAATAACAATGTAGTGTATTTTCAAAAATTAAAACAATGGAGCGAGCCGGGCGTGGTGGCGCACGCTTGTAATCCCAGCATTCGGGAGGCTGAGACCGGAGGATCCGGTTCGCGGCCAGCCTCAGCTACCTAGTGAGGCACTCCGCAACTTAGTGAGACTCGGTTTCAAAATAAAGAATACAAAATAGGGCTGGGGGTATAGCTCGGAGGTAGAATGCCTCTGAGTTCAATCCCCAGTACCGCAAAAAAAAATAAAAAAATAAAAATAAAAAAAAATAAAACAATGGAGCGATACAATATAGAGATAATGATCATAGGAAAATGTAAATAAATACATCTCACATATATTTTCCTCTGAGCTGTGTTATTCCAGGATATGAGGTGAGTGCTCAAAGGGAGTCTGTTCTTATCGAAACAAGACATTCTGTGTCTTGTGGAAGAGAAAAATCACTATAGGATGAAATAATCAGAAGAACTTAGGACATACAAATTGACTTGAGTGTTAAAAATAAGATAGAAGTGGACTGATATTGAGTAATCATAATGACTGTCTTGGTGAAGAAGACAACATGAGATGAAAGAATTATGTGATGGGTTCAAAGACAAACAGATCACTGTGCTGGCAAACTAGTTATCTCCTGCTGTGTAACAAGTTGACCCTAAACTTGGCAGTTTAAAACAACACACACTTACCATCTCACAGTTTTTGTGAGCCAGAAATTTTAGTGTGGCTTCTCTGGCTCTTGGTCGCTCATAAGACCACAGTCAGAAATTGACCAGGGCTGGGGTCAAATCAGAACGTCCCACTGGGGAAGGATCTGTTTCTAAGTTCCTTTACCTGTGTCCTGGTGGGATTCAGCTCCTTCAGAGTTGGTGCGTGAAGGCCATTGGATGAAGCCACCCTCTCCTCCTCCAGTGGTTCTTCCATCAAAGCAAACCCACAAGAAACCTCAGGGAGGGAAAGCACGAACGACAGAAATCCCAGTTTTTATAACCTCATCTCAGGGGTAATAGCCCATCAACATTGCAGTATACTATTGATTAGGATCACATTTCTCAAAAACAGTAGACTTTAAATACCAGGAAAGGCGATAAATATCAGGAAGCAGGGCTCATTGGGTGCCCAAATATTTGCCTTTGATATTCCAGGCTCCTGTACCAGATGCTTAAATCCCAGCCTCCCATTGATGAATTAACCAGCTCGCACAAAGTTTTAGGCTCTAATCTATAATTTCCCTTTAAATATCTATATTTGAATATTTTAGTGTATCTGCCTCTCTGATTAAACTCTCAATGGCATCACTGGCCTGAGGATGATAAAGCATAAGGACATACATCCAACCTTTGGGGAAGGCTTTGATTTGCATATTATAAAGTATGACTAAGCTATTGAGAACAGTCTATTCAATTAAATTTCATGTATATGAAGGTACCACTGCCAATATCATCAACATTACAGGGAGGCAGGGTGGAGTGCGATGCAGAAGGAAATACACCAAGTGCTGCGTGCACGTATGCGTGTATCACTCCGAACCTTGCTATGATGTAAAATTACAATCCACCAATAAAAGCACATTAAAAATGAAGCTTGGGTAAGCAAAAACAAGGGTTAGTTTCCTCTCCGTAATCCAAAAATTAAAATGCTAAAGTTCTTTCGTACCCAGTGTGGGTCACAGAACACTTTTGCAGTTTTCTGGGACATGGAGGTGGGTGTTATGGGAAATGCTGCCACCACCCGAAGGCATCTAGAAGCCTCACCATCTTTTGAATACTTCAGGGAAAAGGGAGTGAGTGGCATCACAGTGGTCCTAGATGTCTGTCTTATTTCAGCCTTCCTCCATATATTTTCGTTGTGCAATAAAGGCTGACGCTCAATCCCCTGGAGCGTCCACAAGTCCACAAGAAGACACACCTGCTATAGCACCCCCAACCCCATGCCCATCCATTACCCGAGATATAAATAACAGCCAGGTTTAACTCTGATATAGAAGGTTAGTATGAAGTGCATGGGCCTTATTCCAATGGCTTTAAATCTACCTGTATGTTAGTAAGCCATGATAGATACAGAATGGGAAGAAGATAACTTCAGAGTGATTCTGGATGAATTCAATGATCCTGAAGAAACAATTACAGGACTCTCCTGGGTCTGAAGAATTGGCATGGACTTGCCCACACATACACCCTGCCTCTTTGGGGTCTTTCTTTTTTCTCACTGAACAGAAAATTGACTAACGCGAACTGGTAAAATTGTGGTTTGCTTTAACCTCAACTTTATGGAAATAATCCAAGACAGAAGAGGAACTCTGCTTAGAGGAATTCCATGCAATGGAGAAGCTGTAAAGTATGAAAAGGAGCTGTTGTTGATGGCACATGACTTCTTCCCAGATGATGGCACTTGGATGGCTGTCCAATTTGACCACTGGGATGATCTCATCCTGGGAGGCGATAAATATGACTGTATCTAGCAATGTCACATCAGGACCTTGACATCTTATATACTGCCAAGCTCTTTTTAATGCTCCTTGTGGCCAGAACAAATCAGGAAAAGGGCTTGTCTGGCCACTGATAGGAGACACGTGCCTCTGGGTCTGAATTCGGAGCCCGCAGGTGAGTGTTCCTTCCCTAGGCTGTGTGGAGCACCTTGTAAGGGAAAAGCCTGGAAAGACATTTGTGCATGGCATATTTCAACCCATCTGGCCAAGCCAGGTGGCGAGGGGAAAAACAGCTCTCATTGCGGGGGGACTTTCCCAATTATAAGGCAGGTCTGGAGCCTCCAGATGAATCCGGGGCTTCTGCCACTCACCCTGCTGGCTCTGTGCAAACATGGCATCACTGTGTCAATAGATTGACGCAGATGCCACGGGAAGCATATGGACAACCGTTCTATTTGCAATTATCAGATGCCAGCCCCATCACTCACTTATTTAAAGATGTCGCTGCTGTTAATTTGATTCCAGCTCAGGTGAGAAAAGAATGAGCCAGAACTAAAACCATTAGGCTTTCTGAATTTGGAGATTTTGCGTGCAAGCACTGCAATTAGTTCCCTTCTCTAAGACTCTGCCATCAAAGGGCTCTATCCTCACATCTCGCACACAAGACCTCTGGTTGAGCTTGGTGTGCTTGCAGATGAGTGAACTGTGTGTTAGGGACTAACTTGGTGGCTTTCCCCTTACAGAAAATCAATTCTTCAGGGAATGCTGACATTGTTCTCCTGTATTGTCAGAAACAGAAGGCCCACAGCTTCAAAAAGAAGGAGCTGGCAGGCCCATTTTGACAGGTCTCTGTGACCCTATAATCTTTTGCTCTTTAGCTGTCAGATTCAGAAATGCACACTCTCCCTTCAGTCCTCAGTCTCGCTGGTGGAGCGCATCCTGGTTGCTGTAGATAGAAGACTGTGGGGCAGGTCCACCCCCAGAGGACCACTGTGCCCTGCTCGCCAAACTGAAGCAGCAGCTAGAGTCAGATGATGGTAATGTGTCAGGGATAAGTGCTAAGTGAGTCAGCTTTTTGTTGCTGGGACCAACTTTCTGTTGCTGTGAGTTGCTGAGGAGCAACTGAGAGGAGGAAAGGTTTATTCGGGCTCATGACTTCTGAGGTTTCAGTTCATTGTTGGCTGGTTCCATTTGCTTTGAGCCCGAAGTCTGAAGTGAGACAGAACACCAGGGTAGGACAGTGTGGGGAAGGAAAGCTGCTCAGATATGGCAGCTGGGAGAGAGAGAGGGAGAGAAAAAGAGAGAGAGAGAGGGAGAGAGAGAGGGAGGGAGGGAGGGAGGGGGGAGAGAGGGAGGGAGGCAGGGAGGGAGGGAGAGAGAGAGAGGGAGAGGGAGGGAGAGAGAGAGAGAGAGAGAGAGAGAGAGAGAGAGAGAGAGAGAGAGAGAGAGAGAGAGAGAGAAACCCCGACCTACCTGGTGGACAAGATATAGCCACACCAAAGACACATGTCCAAGGATCCATTCCTTCAACTATTCCTATACTTCTTACTACATTCCAATAGTTCAATAGTTCATTAATCAATGAATCCCACATTGGATCAATCTACTGATTAGATCACAGCCCTCATGACCCAATCAAGAGTCCCATCTCTGAACACAGCTGTTTTTGAGGATCAAAGCTTCAACACATGAGTCTTTGGGGGATGGATCACACTTAAACTGTAACAAGCACTTTGGGAGCAAGACTTTGAATGGAACTTTAAATGTGTTATTTGAACGTATTCTAAAAGGACTCTCATGGGGTTGACCTCATCCCCTTTTTGTAGTTTAGGAAACCAGAGCTTCACCTGGGTTGGGGAATGTTCTCCATCTCACAGGCAGTAAAGATGAACCTAGGATCTAATATGGGACTGTGTGCTCCAGAGTTAAGTCTGTCGCTTGCATGGATACTGAGCAATTCACCTATCACTCACAACACCACAATGACCTTGAAAGAGCAGCACCTGCCTCTTTGCTTCCTCTTCCAGTGTTCCTCCATGCCAACTTGCTCTCCATACCTTCACCCTGCTGCTTTCTACCATAGCCTGGGAACACATGGAAGCATTAGCAATCTAAGGGTCTATGGGAGGTGACCATATATTGTTGTTATATGCCAGAGTGTGGTTTATCTGATGTTTCTGTCAGCATTCTCACAGCTATAACCTAAAATATTGACCATGTAATTTAGAGGAAAGAAGATTTATTTTCTTATGGTTTGGGGTTCCCATGTGAGGTTGAGGACGATGGATCTCAGGGCATGGCAGTGGGAGGCACATGGGCTGTGCACCTCACATCATAGAGGCCAGAAGCAAGAAAGAGAGCAGGGGGAGAGGAGCCATATATACACTCCCCAAGGCTGCACCCTCAGGGACTCAGCTCCAGCAACATCCTACTGGCCTGGGTCTCCACCCAGATAAACCCATTACAGTGGGATTATAACCCTCATGACTCAATTACGTCAGCTCCAAACATTAATAAATGAGCTCTTTAGGGGACCTTTTATATGAAACTATAATATCCGGCCTCAGTTGGTTCAGACAAGTGGAAAATACATGAGCTAGTTTGCCTAGGGTTGATTTAAGCCCTTACCATTTTCCTGAAATCATTGTGGATTGGTTTAAATCAGGCAATCTGATAAACTAGACTTGTCCTCTAATAAAAGGATGAACTAGCCACACACCACCTGTTGTGGATTTAATGTATGTGTCCTCCCTAAATTCATTTTCAGAAGTCCTAGACACCAGGATGGCTATATTTGGAGTAAGAAAATAAATCAGATTAAGGGAGGTCATGCAGGTGGATCTCTGGTCTGATAGGATGAAGGTTCTGATGAGAAAAGACACCAGAGCCACCAGAGCAAGGGCTTAGGACCCCTAAAGGGGAAGAGAAACACAGGAACCTCTACCAGACTTCCTTGGTACTTTTTTTTTAACATTAGAGGAATCTCAAACAAAAAATCCAATAAATAGTTTTCCTAGACTTACCAAATGAGTGAGGGATAGATCAGAGGTCTCTTGGGTTCTCCCAACTGTGGGAAGCCTGAGCCAGAAAGAAATAGCCTTTGAATTGGTAGGAAGGCTCTGACATATGCAGCCCTGTAATGCCAGGCACTGAGGGAATGGTTTTACTTAGTTACTGAATCCTGGAGTTCGCTCCATATTTGCACTTCACAAATTCAGATTGGAGACGAAAAAGGAGTCCTACACACAGCAAGTTGCTGTACCCTCATTGCAACAATGAGCCCTAGGGTTTTCCCATCTGTGCATCAGGCCCTTTGTCTTGTTCACCCTCTTCCCTGGGTAGAAATCTAGATCTTTTCTTTATGTGCGCCATCAGTATGTTGACTGTTTGCTTTCTCTCAATGTTTTTTGCCCATTGATAAGACATCACGAGCAATTTCTGCTCTGCGGGTTATTGTGAGGATTTGATGAAATAATTTACTGTGAGATTTCTTGTGCATTTCTGTCTTCTTCCAGAAATCTTGGCTCTTAAGCCTTCTTCCACATGAAGTTTGGCTGGGTAACTTGTGAAAGGGGTATTAGTGGTGAGCTTAAATCAAATGAGATTCCTAAGATAATAGTTACTGTTGGAAGGACAACTTTAACTTTTCTTTACCATTGAAGCTTCAAATTAACGGTTGAGGGTCTGAAAATTAACTGACAATAAATAGATGCACAGGTGATAGACGAGGTTTGAACATATGACCTGTCCATTCATGAGGACTTAGAAGGTAAAGGTTTGTGTACCAACCCAACAACCAAATAAAGAAGGGGTTGGGTTCATGAGACAGCATGTGAGGTTCTGTTGAACTTGTGTGTGTGTGTGTGTGTGTGTGTGTGTGTGTGTGTGTGTGTGTTTATAGGTTTTTTTTTTTTTTTTACAATAATAGATAACTGAATTAATTTTAACTTTCAAAGGGATAAGTCCTTTTCCAAACAGGAAATGCCTTCAGAGGAGGGTCAATGGTGTCTCTATTTTTGAGAAGCATCTGCTTAAGTTTAGATACTGCTTCTTTCTGTGGTTGCTGATTATTCAGAATCTTTCAGTTTAAAATAATTTGAATTCTTTCCTTTTCAAACTTTAGGGTGTGTCAGAATCACCTTGGAAACCTTGTTAAAACCCACCTCGCTGAGCCTACTTCAGAGTCTCTGATTTTGTAGGTAAAGAGTGGTTCCTGAGGTATGAGCTACATGTTGAGAATCACTGATCAACCATAACCTTTTGCCTGCTATATGGAGATAAGGGCTCAGAAATTAGTAATGAATATTTGTCTTCAATCAAGCTCCTGTCATGACACATTGAAAGTTGTGATGCAGTGGAAGGAGTCTGTAGGAAGCTGGAGGTTCTGAAAGCTGGGCACTGATTTTGTTGCTGGGCACCTACAGCTGATTTCCACAGACTACAGACACCTTGTGAGCCTGTGGTCCTTTGGTGTGTGTGTGTGTGTGTGTGTGTGTGTGTGTGTGTGTGTGTTTCAAGAACAGGTGGGGTAGAGAAGATCCTGTCAACCATAATCTTCCACAACTGTGATTTTTGTTCACTCCACACATGGTCCCAAAGGCCCCCACTTCTCTTCACTTTTGCTCTGTCTAGGGTATACGAATTTATAGCGATGTGTTTTGTTTGAATCTGGAATATCCATCAAAACTCAGGAGTTGAAAGCATGGCTCAATTCTGCAAGTTTCAGAGATTGGACTTTTAGGCAATGGTCGAATCATAAGGGTGCTGATCGCATCAGTAGATCAATCCATTTAATTAATCCACCAGCTAAATGTACTATTGGGAGGTGGGACCTAGTTAGAGGAAGTGAGGCACTGGGGGCACACCATGGAAGGACTCACCTTGTCCCCAGCATGTCTCTCCTCTCTCTCTCTCTCTCTCTCTCTCTCTCTCTCTCTCTCTCTCTCTCTGTCATTCTGCATCTTGGCTGCCATGAACTGGGCAGCTTTGATGATGTTCTGCCTCACCCCAGGCTCAGAGGAATAGAGCTGCTCAGCCCTGGGCTGAGACCTCTGAAACCATGAGTCAAAACAAAAGTGTCCTCCTTTCAGTTGTTCTCATCGGGTATTTTGGTATTTTGATCACAGAGACTAATACACCATGCTAACTTACAACGCTTCCATATCTGAATACAAGTGTTTACCTGCTTATAGAGAACACTGATTCTGATAATGAAAACAGGATCCAAGGTTAAAGGGATGACATTTGGAAAGAGAAATAAAATGTAAGAGAAACTTTTCTGGGCAACTCTCATGCTAGGGGCTAGAAAATCAATCTGTTAGGAAGTGTGTTGCTCTGACGTTGGCAAAGGTACCTTGTGAAAATCCAATAGGGAATTCATTACGGAGAAAGCTACCCCAACACACAGATATAGTGGGCACTTCTGTTTAGAGTGCTTACCAGCCAGATTTATAAATAATAATGCAAATTCAGAAATTTTGGAAGGGAAAACACTCTGAAAATGATAGAAAACATGTAATTTATTTATTTATTTATTTATTTATTTATTTATTTATTTAGGTACTGGAGATTGAACTCAGGGGTTTTCTACCTCCAAGCTACATCCCAAGTCCTCTTTTACTCTTTATTTTGAAACAGGATCTCTCTAAGTTGCTGAGGGTGGCCACGAACCTGCGATTCTCCTGTCTCAGCCTCCCAAGTACTGGGATTACAAGCATGTGCCACCACACCTGGCCAGAAAACATGTTTTATAATTAGTTCTCTGATGCTAGTGCTGTTGAAGAATGTCAGAATCTGCCATCCTATGCCCAGCCATCTTTTCCTGCTCCCCATATATAATTATATTTCAGGAGCTATCACTTGGCTAAAATCTATCTTAATAGGTAGCAGAGTTCAACTGTTGTAAAAATAGTCAATGTATACGAACTCCAAGAGTGTGCTAAGAAAAACAAGGGATCATCCTTGAAAAGAAATTCATTCTTTTCATTTAAGAACAGTTCACACCAGTGTAAAGAGTTTATTTAGTTACATCTCATTACATCATCTCTAGAGCATTTTTTTGTCCAAGCAGCAAAGAAGCTGGGCCATGAGCGATTTTGTATTCTGAACAAAGCTATTTCCTGTTACCCCCATTCAGAAGCATGCAGAACCCATGGTCTTTCATAATGGAGTAGAAGAGGAGGGAGAATAAAGACAGGAAGGGGCAGGAAGGGGGGCTCCTTGCATGATTTCCCCCATTTTTATTTTCACTTTGCCATGTGCAGTGTTTTGAGATAACTATAGTGATGTGTAGCAAAGGAACTGTTCTTACACATACTAATTACACCCGGATTGAGCTAAATTTCCTTCAAAAGTAAATATTGACTCAGCAGTACATGCCACTTTCCCATGCCCCCGGGGGAGGGGGCACTCTACTTTGTGCCTGCCATTTGCCCGCAAAATGGATCAGCTCTTCTGATGAGGAGGGACGATAAGATAAATAAGTTCTCTTGGTTCACAGTCACATCTCAGACAACTAAACAAATGATACTATATTGTCTTCCAAGTTCCACTCCCCCTCCCCCCCAAAAAAATCACATTCCCAACAAAAATCCAAAGAAATTGAGATTTGGTATGTATTAATTAACCACTTACCTTCTATTCTCTAGAAATTTTACATGAATAAAAAATCATCTTTAGAAAACACATGAGACTATTCTTTGGGGAGAAGAGTGGGTTCACAAATGAAAATCTGTTTTCTCATCCCGGATCCAATAGGACTTACACAATTCTGAGGATGCTTAAAGATAAACTTAAGTGCATTAATATTTTAGCAAATTTCTTTGAGCAGACAGTGATTCATGAATTAGGATGAGCCAAACACAGCTGCTCAGGGCTCCACAGGAGAAAACTTTCCTAAGACGTTTGTAGAAGCAAGGCAAAACACAAGACAAGACAAAACAAAACACACAAAAATATCATTTGATTGGTTAAAGTGGAAAGCCCCTGGTTAGAGGTTATGTCATAGCTTCTGATTGATAAAGTATCTTTTTAGAGGTTAATTGGTGGTTTTGAGTTGGTTAAACACAGGAACCCAAGGTGCTGGAGCCTTCCCTAACTAATGGCACCCAAATTAATTATTTTAACATGGGAGATGGATCACACGTTGAAAGAAGTCCTTAGTACCAATTGTGTATTTTTATTCTCTCTCTCTCTATATGTGTGTGTGTGTGTGTGTGTGTGTGTGTGTGTGTGTGTGTGTAGTTTTTTTCCTTACTCTTTCTTATCTTAGAAATAATTACTGGTCTTCTATAACTTAACCTCTGCCTTCCTTTGGACTCCCAGATCTTACCTGGGTGCCAGTTAGGAAGACCCAGATTAGGAAGGCTGAATACAAGAGTATGTCCATCATTACTATTCTGTTACCCATAGAGAGACAGTAATGTTTAAGTGTACAATCCTGAACAATTCTCATAAATGATAAACAACTATGGAAAAGAGAACAGAGAGTAACACATTTGTGCAATGTGTTGGAGGGTGTCCTGGAAGGAGATTGCAAATCCAAACACCAGTTCTTTTCCCTGGTGAGAGCAGCTGGGAGAAAAGTGGATGATCTATTCACTAATAATGAAAAGAAATTAGGGGAAAAAATCCCATATAGAGTATGCTATTTTCCAAAGGGTATGTTTACTTGGCTATATAATTCTTTATGTCACATAATGATGGGGTGATTCTGATCAGAGTTTGAAAAGAAACATCTGTTTGGGTGGAGAAAGTGTTCAGAGGAGCTTAACCATAACAAATGAGACAGCAGAAATGCCCCCAGGAGACAAGATTAAGCAGTTCTCCAGGATCTCTTCGAACCATGCCCTTGGGGAGGTCACTGAGCTTATCAATGCCTCAGGTTAGCATAGCAAGAAGCTTACCTCTCAGAGTTGTTGCAGAGCTAAATAATTTAGCATCTATAAAGTCCTGTGAGATGAAAGGCACCATAGAAATGCAAATTATTATTTTATTACGAGACACCATCAATAGAGTAGAAAGGAAAGTGTTCTCTTTGATGGATATCCAGTTCAACTGACAAAGAGCATTGTGCTTCTATCTCTGAAATCTAAGATGTTGAGCTGCAGCAGTTAATGGTCTTCCCTCCTACTTTGTTTCATCTGTTCTACTTAAAAAATTATCTTTGGTGGTTTCTCTTCAGGGGTTACCCCAGTCATTTCATTCCAACATTCTTCAGCAAATTGAACCGAATTGTTGCCATAAATCCCCTTCATGAGAAGCAATACATCTTCATTACAGTAATTATGTTTTATGTGGAGGCTTTTTCATAAAAATAAATAGGTATCAAAATTTTAATTTAAGTTCAAAAGATAGTAAATTGCCAGGGGCAATGTCTTCAGCTGAAACCCAATTGTTACACGGAGAACTTATTTTTTAAACCTAGGAAAACTTTTCAGTAGGTCTCTATCCTTGGTAAAAAGGGTGGTCTTTTTCTTTAACCTCTTTAAACAAGATCAGAAGTAGAAAATGCAATCCCTACAGCTAGACGCCAGGCAGACACCCTCTTTGATGTATCCAGTTAGTTAATTCTATAGTGGAGGGTATAACTCCTTCTCCTTCCTGGTTTCTTCATTCGGGTCCCAGGGGTACCTGATTTCTTGTCCAACTTCTTCTGTAGGTAATTAGATGGACCCCTGATCTTCACTACAGTCTCCCATTGGGCAGAAGGTCCATTCCCCAAGTCAGTTACCAAAGAAAGGGGAAAAAAACTGACTGCCTTGCTGACTTGCAGCAAGTGGAAAGAGACTGGCAATTTGCGGTTGTGTGTGTGTGTGTGTGTGTGTGTGTGTGTGTGTGTGTGTGTGTGTGTGAATCTAAAGATTAAACCCAGGGGCATTCTAACTCCAAGCTACAATCCCAGCCAATTTATTTGTGTATTTATATTTTTGAAACAGGGTTTTGCTAGGTTGATGAGAGTCTCACTACTTACTGAGTCTGTCCTCAAACCTATGGTCCTCCTATCTCAGGCTCCCAAGCATTGGGACTACAGGCATGTGCCACTATGGCTGGCTTAGATTGGCAATCTTTGAGGCTTCTTATTTTCAAATCAACTGTGAATTTTAACAGTTTCTTTCAATTAAATATGGAAGATAGAGTGATAAAGAATCTTTGGGATATCTTCTGTATAAGATAGTCTAGGAAGGCACAGTTTTAGAAAATTGGTTTCTGAGTTATTTTAATTTATTTGGGCAATAAGCACTGTAGTTTGGATTTGAAATGTTGTCCAAAGAACCATGAGTTAGGGTCTCTGCTGCCCAGCCTGAGGCACTGTTAAGAGATGGAGATTAGCTGAAGGAAGTTAGGTCATTAGGGGTGTGTCTTTGATGGGAATATTAAGGGCCCCTTCCAGTCTCTCTTTTTGCTTCTTAGACACCATAAGGCAAGCAGTTTTGCCTGACCATGTGCTCCCTACCATGATTTCTTTCCTCCAGAGTCCCCCAAACAATGGAGCCAACCCACTATGGACCAAAACCTCTGAAACTGGGAACCAAAATGAACCTTTCCTCCTCTTAAGGTGCTTTTATCAGGTATTTTGTCACAGTGACAGAAAGCTGACTACCGAATATGAAATATTTAGATTTAGAACTATTTGGAGGGGTGGATGGCTTGAGATATATAACAATTGCAGAAGAAAAATATGAAGTAACTTTAACAAGCAAATTGAGTAATACACATGCTATGGTGTAATATAAATCCTTGCTATTTTAAGTATGTACTTGTTTCTAATCTTGGGATTCAGACTAGGCTATGAAAAAATACATAGCTGGCTCTGAGTCTGTGCTTAATCAATCACAAGGAGTAGGAGGTCGCCAGGAGACAGTAGCTCTCTGAACACTGGGTTTCTTGTTGATGATTTATATATGTTTAATAAAATCTACAGGAAGACATTGCTTTGAACTAAACACTTGCATTGGGCCATAATGGACAGGACTAAAAACCAAAATGGAGTCACTTATATTAACATTCCACTACACCAAAGCCATGTTGTTAACTATCCTTTCAAGAAACCAGAAGACAAAAAGCTCACAGTCAAATTTCTCAAACAGGCCAGTTTTAATTGGCATGATAATGAAGTTCCTTTTGCTTCAATCTTTATTACAAAAAGTATCCCGAAATTACCTGCTGTTAACCAATCAGTAGTTTTTCCATTATTATATCTCTCTGTCCCAGTCTTACAAGGAAAGTAACCATGAAATGGCCAATCCGCTTTTGTTCTGTGTTTCTACTTACTTCAGCCCTTGTCTGTCTATAAAAAACAACCTCCTCTGTTCAGTCCATAGGAACGCATGCTCTTATTTTATGAAATGAAATCTTCCTCAATTCTAGAATCACAAATAAAGCCAATTAAGATCTTTAAATGTTCTGTAATTTTATCTTTTGACAAAGGTCACATATATAAAAGGAAAAGCATGTTATCTGACACTGGATGATATTTAATAAACTTTAGTTCTTGCCCCATTTCTATCAGTGCTAAGAGAAGGGGGAAAAAAATCAAGGACATTGCTAAATAGCCTGCAATTATTATTATTATTTTCTTTTCTTTTCTTTTTTTTTTTTTGCGGTACTGGGGATTGAACTCAGGGGCATTCTACCTCCGAGCTACACCCCCAGCCCTATTTTTTATTCTTTATTTTGAAACCGGGTCTCGCTAAGTTGTGGGGTGCCTCACTATGTAGCTGAGGCTGGCCTCAAACCCGGATCCTCCGGTCTCAGCCTCCCGAATGCTGGGATTACAAGCATGGGCCACCACGCCCGGCTAGCCTGCAATTATTTTAATGAATGAAATTTTGAAATTGAATGCCTTATTTTTACCATAGGCAATATAAGTCAGAAATAAAAATAAATTTGTTTTGAGCATTTCTGAAAGTGGAGATTTATGATCTTTTAGAGGAATAGTTATTAAAATGATTTCCAGATATTGTAGAAAAGTTAAGTATTGAACTTACACCATTTATAACATGGTTAACAAAAGATGGAGAGCGTAGGTATTAGTGTTCTGATCTTTACTTATTTCTTATAATGTTAAAAATGTCTTCTATTTCAGCACTTATACCTAAGTTATACAAATATACCTAAAAACACCTTATATCTGTATAGTTTTTATTTGATTCATATTGTTTTACACCACCATTAAGATTTAGAAAAGGGTTGTTAAAGGGAGTTAAACAGAACTCAATGGATTTTCAAGAACTGATCAGTAAGTTGGAGAAATTGGACAGCCCAAGTCCATATGGCTCACTTCATAGCTAGTTTTCTTTGGACTCTATCATAGATTCCTGATTTAGAAAACAAGCGTCATGTGGAAGACACATTTTATTCATGGCAATTTCTTAACTTCCATTGTGACTACTATTTCTGGACAGAGTTTAGAATAGAATTAACCTTTATGGATTTAATGCAATAACTGTGTGTGTGTGTGTGTGTGTGTGTGTGTGTGTGTACGTTTAACTCCTATTTTTTAATTTATTTTCAAATAATCTATAATAGGAATGTAGACAACAAAGCTGTGAAGATGGTTTGATATAGGATATAACCTTGATTCTCATTTAAAATCAATTAAATTATTAGGAAAGGAGACCAAATCTTTATTCAAGACTGATGATGTGTTTCTGAGTTTTAACTTTGATACAGTGCTTGTACTTGGGAGAACTTGTAATGAGAGACACATGCTGGTGAACTATAATAATTTTTTTGTTTTGTTTTTTGTTTGTTTGTTTTTTGGTGCTGGGAATTGAACCCAGGAGAATTCTACTTCTCAGCTACACTGCTAGCCCTATTTTTTTCTTTAATTTGGAAACAGGGTCTTACTAGTTGCTGAAAGCCTTGCAAAGTTGTTGAGTCTGGCTTCGAACCTTACATCCTCCTGTCTCAACTTCCCAAGTTCTCGGATTGCAGGTGTGTGCCACCATGCTCGGCTGACCATGGGGTTTAATAGACCATTTTATGACATTAGATGACAGCCAAATTTCTAAATTATTCATGTATTTAATTCTATTGATTGGCTACAAGAAATGGTACACAAATGCTACGCAAGGCATGTTTGTTTAATTGAACTCAAGGAAACAGCAAAAGCAGAAGGCCACTTTCTAGCTTTCCCCATCTCTCTCCCCTGAGAGCTGCCCATGAGGTGATTCTCTGGCTTTCCTTCTTCGTCCATGTCCACACACCTTGTCTGAAAGCATACCAGGAGCAAGCACCTCATCTAAGACTCTCGTACCCCTCCTAGACCCAGAGGGAAGGAATATCACACAGAGAGACCAAGACAAATCTGAACAAACAGGCCCTGTTAAGGTCCCTCCCAGATTATTTCCATTACATTAGAGCCTTTTGTCCTAGAAGCATGAACTGCATGGCTGTCTATCAAAATATACAGTTTTCTCTGAATCTTGGGGTCTCTACTTCTGAAGGCTCCTGTGTCATATAACACTTATATTACATTAACTTGACATATTGTTCTCTTGTTAATCCATCTTTGGTACAGGAGTCTTAGCCATCAACCCAGTGATGCATGAGCAGAAGATACGCCTTTTTCACCCGCCCCTATGCTATGGTATAGGACCAGTTTTTTGAGCACTATACCAAATATTTTACATAGGTCATGCCTTCTGATTTCATATTCATTGACTCCCTATGAAGTAGACATTATTGTTCTTGCTTTATCAATGAAGATATCTCGAGGCTTTTAGACTCCTCCCTCTTCCTCAGCTGTAATCTCCTTGTCCTCCATTAGAATGTGGGAGCTTACATCATGAAACTAATATCAGAGACATATCTCTGCAGGAACATTTTAGTCTAAGCAGCTATGGCCACATTATTGTACAGAAGTTTCTACTGGCTGATGCTACTGATTTAGCAGCATCAAATAGTCTAAAATGTTCTCCATTAGTCCTCATTTTGTGAGCACAGTGGTAGTGTGACTTTGGCACATGGTACACAGTGGACAAGCATTATGTTGGAACTGGTTACTTGTGAAAATCTGTCACATCAATTGTGTCTTTAGGAATCTTACTGCACCTGAGAATCACAAGGTTGGAGACAAAGGTCTACCAGTTGCCTGAGCATGGAGTAGCCCTACTGCAGTTAATAGAAAGCACTGGAGTCCATCCCTTCCATGAATATCTATGCAGACCTAGTTAAATCAGTATCTTTGCATGGAGTACCTGGGAGACCCACAGAGCTTCCGGGGAAGAAAAGATTTCCATGTGACTTCAGGAGAGGAGAGCAGATGGGTGGCAAGTGGGCCTGTCATCCATCGGGAAGTGCCTGGCCTCACAGAGCCTGGTCCTCATGCAGGAGCAGAGAGTGGGATCGCAGCATTTATCCTGAGCACACTGGCACTCATCGGGATAAGCAGTCTGTCCTCGCTCAGGCTGACCCAAGAGCGAATGTCATCCCACGTGTCCACACTGGCGTGGAAAATGAAGCATTGGGAAGTGGAATGAAATTCACCAGGGGCGACCTTGTAAGTTGTCTCCAAGTGAGCAGATCTTCCTTTTAGTGTCACTAATAAGCCCAGCATTGCTCTTTTAAACTGAGGCAGAGAAATTAATCATTTTAAAAGAAATATGAAGGTCATCTACCACCTGCTTTAAGATGAATCATGGCTACTTTCCCTATTTCATACAGAGGAACAATAATCAATTACCAATATTTTCTAAGTGTTTCAGTGGTGCTTATCATCTTGACTTGGCTTCTGATTTCTCATAGTAATTTTATAGATTGTGTCCATCCACACGTATACCAGCACCAGCAAATCAGAGATTTTCACAGGGAGTACCCTTAATAAGAGCAGGACCTCATTGTTCTGGTTCTAAGGGGAGGGCAAGTGATGGAGATGACAGAACCCACTGAGTGTGGTCCACCGAGCAGCTCTTTGGGAGAACAAACAAACAAGGCCAGCTGGCACCGTGCACCTGTGCTCAGGAGGTCACTTACACTTTCTGGGTTACTGATTTATTTTTCTGTTCCTTTTCTTCTCTGTAATAAGGAGTATGATGTGTTGTTTATGGGGTTAACCTCAGGTGAAATGGAGAGTGAGGTGGAAAAGATCTTTTAAACTAGAATGTCAGACAAATGTACTGTTTGGAAGCAATCAGAGAAAAGTGAGGAGAGAGAAACTGAGGTCATTGTCAACTCTCTTTTGGAGGTGGGTTCCCAGGTATGGGGAAGAAAAACAGGGGGCAGGTGACACTGGGACTCTGACAGGGGTTCTCATGGGTCCCCCAGGCCCTGTTCTCCTGTGCCCTGTATGAGTCATCTGTGGAATTTATTGGAAGTACTTTAACCCAGAAATCCCCATGGCGGACTCTGGCCCAGACACAGGCCTCTCTATCTCCTCCACCTAGAGCTGACTCCTCTTCTGGTTTCTCAGAACTCACACTTGATTTCAGATGGTGAGCACTTGGTGGTGGGGACATTCCCAGACATAGAGAGGAGGAGGCGAAGGAGGAAATGGAAGAAGGGGAGGAGGAAGAGGCAGACTCACTCTCAGAGTTCAGTCTTTGAATCATTATAAAATCGTTCTGTTGGCTGAACCACCCAGGTCATATCTGAGTAAATGGTTAACCTCACTTCCTCATTTTGGGGTGAGTGCTGTGATGCGGCACACATCCGAGCAGGACCTAGATGGCCTGGCTGGGCTCATTTGATTAGCCTGATACCGAGTGACCTCTGGGTGTTGTGAAGGCCACCTGTGCTGGGAGTCACAGTTCCCTGAGCTTGCGTTCCAGGCTGGGAGAGGTAATTCTGCAGCTTAGACTCACTATCTCAGATCTTGGCATCTAATGGACTCTCTGTTCTTTCCTTTAGACGAAGGGACAGCTCAGTGAGGCATGCTATGCCGGAGCTGAGCTCTCGGTAGAGTTGTTAAAATGTTAAAATGTTGGCGCTTCACCTTTCCCCGTCCAGTTCACAGCATGAATTTTGCTAAATAAAGTCACACTGTTGAATCCTAAATAAGGTGGATTGTGATCACAGGGAAAAAAAAATCTTCCCAGGACTTCATTAACTGGTGATGCTACTAAAACTACAGGTAGAGGACTCTATTCAATGACTACTTAGTATTATTAATGTCAGTTGCTCAAATGTGAAAACAAGCAAATACCATTTTGGTCACTGGTCCATTGCTATTGGAGTGTAGGGCAATGACCTCCCTTCAGGTACTGGTTCTGCCTCTTGGATAGACACAACCCCCAAACCTAAGTGTCTTTATCCATGTGCAGCAATCGTAACATGTAAATGAGACTGCATATGCAAACATACATGAACATGCATGCACCATATGCACGCACATGTGTACATAAGCATGCACACACTGTATGGGACCTATTGTCGGGTGGAACGATTTTTTTTTTTTTTATTGGGGAGGGATGTCTTCCCCTTGGGTCCATTAGTTCTTGAATTTGTCTTCATCTTCCTCTACACTTCCTTAATCTCTATGGTCCCAGACTTCTGTGCCCTAAATTTCAGCTGGGTTCAGCTGATGGAAACAGGTCCATAGCATGGAATGGTGAGTGGGGAGGCAGGTTATATGGGAACAAAGAAAACATGGCCTGACTGCAGGGAACGGCCTTTATTTAGAAATAAAACCTGGAAGGAGGCATCTGACCTGGGGATAAAGCCCACGAGAGTCAGAAGCATGCCTTCTTACAGGGTAGGGGCTTTTTATGGGGTAAAGAAGGGGAGGGGGTATAAGAAGAGTCATTTAAGCCACTGGTTGGTATGCTAGTGGCCAGGTCATCTCGGGGCAGGGCAATAGTCAGGGGGTATTTCTTTCATTATTCTTCTGTTCTCGGTCCTCCTCTGGCATGACCTCATGGCCAGACCTCACAGACAGACCTCACAGTCACACACAGTATCTCCCTTTTTCATATCTGCATCACGATGTCTCTGGCCATGCCTGAGGCTCCTCTGGGCTCCAGAGCTCCCTACGGGTCCTTGGTCCCCATCCCAAGAGCACCCCTGTGCCTTGAGCTGGTGGCTGTGTCCTGCCTTTGGTGACCTCTGGTCCCCTCGCTATCCCAGTGGAATTCACATCTCCTCCATCCTCTGTGTAGTTCATTCTCTGTGTGAAGTACTTCTATTTTAAGTACTCAATTAAGTTCTGCCTCTCGGTCCATTTTTTCCTGAATGAAAGCATATGAGACCCATAGAGAAGGAACAGGCATGGAGGAGACCCTGCTGAGAGGGTGGGCAAGAGAAAGAAGCCACTCCTGAAAAAATCCAACATGAATGGTGTTCAGAGAAATGTGGGCTGCAAGTCTCAAGAAGAAATTAGGAGTATTATATTCTATTTTGGTCACAGGGTCAGAATCCTGTGCGTGTGTGTATGTATGTGCATGCATATACAATCAACTCATAACCACAGGCAGCCACCCTGTAATATGTTTTTCTTTTAGCATAAGATTCCAGGGAAGTCTTACACACAGGGCAGTGCTTACAGATTACGATTAAATGGCTGAGAAGAAAACTACACAACTGTGTCTCCTTCTCCTTGACACCTGCTTTGCAGTAGTGTCACACCTCAGACACTGCCATACAAATCATCCACCCTCTCTCTACCCTCTTCATTGCCTGCTGGAAGGCAGGGTGCACCCAGGACCCACTAGCTGAGCTTTTCCTACTGACCATGTTTGGTCTTTGCTGTAGAACCTGTCTAGCCATGTTCCGGCAGACTGGAAATGCCAGTAAATTAATGCCCCGGCAATGACCTCCTTCAATGAAAGATGAACACCTGGAGCTCGCCTTTCTGGGCAATTCTGAAGAATACCCCAGGCAGGCTTTGGAGGGTCCGCAGAAGGAAGAGCCCCAGCTGGCTCAGTGAAAGCCTGCTATGACTTTCGTATCCCCCCATAGGTTTGGGAGGGATATGACTTGCAGCAATTCCCTTTGTGCTTCCTACACCACTTCTCAGAGCTTCTGCCACCACTTCCCAAATAAAGAACTTGCACTCCAATCCTTCTCTTGGTTTCTATTGAGGAACTTCCAAGCCAAGGAAACTGGTGGTAGAAGTAAGGCTGTCCAGTCTTCCTGGGACTGCAGGGATTCCTTGAACACCAGGCAAGCAGTGCTGCATCTGCAAGCTCCTGGGTAAACTGGGTCTGCTGGTAACTGTAACTGGATGTGGCTTTTGAATGCAGGTGCTCAGAGAAGACTCTGAAGAGCAACAAAGTCCCCAATTTCAGTGGGAGGGAGATGTCCTTTATTATACTGCAGCCACAGACTGAATGAGGTAAGATGGAAGGGGAAACTCTCTCCTCAACTGTGTTCATAAATAGGACACACTAGGACATCATCAATGACAGCAGTTGTGCCACTAGCTGCTTTTGGTTATCTGCCATAAAACTCTGAAAGAAGGGAACAGCAGGCTCCAGTTAGCCAACTGCCAAAGTGGGGTGAGTATCCCTAGAAGCACTGACAGAAAGCCCTATGCTTGCAGTGGAGACATGCTGCTGGGAATCAGGCTCAGGAGTTGACTCTGCTGTGGCAAAGTCAGAAACGAGACTGGACTAAGCAGGGTGTGGTACTGCACATTTTTAATCCCAATACTTGGGAGGATGATACAGGAGGATCACAGGTTTGAGGTCAGCCTTGGCGATGTAGTGAAATCCTGTTTAAAAATAAAAAAATAAAATGGGATGATGGGTAGTGTCATTTGGAGGTCGAACGCCTCTGGGTTCAACCTCCAGTGTCAAAAAAGAAAACAAGGTGGAGAAAGCAAGGTAAGAAAGGAAAGAAGGGGAGGGAGGAGGGAGGGTGAAAGGGAGAGAGGGAAGGAAGGAAGGAAGGAAGGAAGGAAGGAAGGAAGGAAGGAAGGAAGGACAGAAGGAGAGAAGGGAGGGGGAAAGGATGACAGGGGAGAGGGAGGGAGGGGAATGAAAGGTTAGGAAAGGAAAGGAAGGAGACTGGACTGTTAGTCATCCCAAGTCCTGCCCTGCTGGTTCACAATGTGACCATGAACCTTGAATGAATCATCTGGGTTGATATGCTGCAGAATTCTGAACATCCAGTCTGTCCTGAACCCTTTGGCCATACAGAAGTGGCTCTTTCACCCTGCAAAAGGATCAATTCCCCACTGCCTAAGAAACTATTCAAAGATCTTAGCCAAGGCAGGGGCCCAGGGAGATAAAGTGTTTAACCCCCATCTTGCCTCTTGCCAGAAACCATAGACAGGTCTCCGCATGGTCCAGGTGGGATGTTTGCACTAGCTGCAGAAGGAAGTGGGTAGCACATCAGAGGAGCTGTGGAGACTGGAGAATATGCACTGTAGAATTAGGAGGGTCTATAGGGCTGTGAGTCTTAATGGCATTGAGTCATGGTAGTGGTGGGACACTGAAGACTTGATATAGTGATAGTGCCGCCTTCTCTGGCTGGTATACTTTGGCCAGCATCATTATTTAAGAGTTCATGGTGTGTCTGACTCATCCATGTTGCCTAAGACCAGTGGACCCACTTTATGGAGATGGAGGTGCACCAAGAGTCCCAGCTGCGGCATGTGCTGGTTTCTCAATGTTCCAGCTCACTCAGAAGCTCTTAGCTGGAGAGAACCTCAGGTTGTCAACAGTATAGGAGAGAGGGGATGGATGTTATTTACTGCTTAATGTCCTCAGTCCAATAGACAAAGTGATCCCGGCTGGTCTTCAATCTCCTGTTGTCTTTTATTTGCAGAGGGATGGGTGAAATTACAAGAGACCAGATAGCAGGCAGAGCAGATTAAGGTGGGTTTGCATGGATCTGAGCAGGGCAGCACATGTTGCTGGATGTGCCCCTGCACCCCTAGCTGGTCCTCAGGACCTCACACTTATTTCTCTGTGTGCCTGTAACTGTTTGCATCTCTCAACCACAGCAATGCCTTTTCACTGAGGGGCTTAGTGAGCTCACAGAGGAAGGACCAGCAACAGAATTATTACCATGTGCTGATGACATAGTCTGCCCAAGGTCAGCTGATAGAGTCCAATAGCTACAACCAGCAGGTGCACCGAGATGAGGAGCCTGCAGTGGATACCACTGAGTGAGAGGACCCAATGGTATGTGCTGTACATGTCCTCTAAATTCATGTACAGAAGCCTGTCCCAGTATCTCAGGATATGACAGTGTTTGCAGATAAAATCTTTGGGTGATTGCGCTACAAGGAGATTGGGATGCAAGAGGAACTTCAGATAATGGAGGAGAAACCCCTGCGGAATGATGGAGGGGACTTAGGGGAAGCTGGAGGTGGTGGTGGTGGGGAATGAATGAAGGAAATACTTCTACTGACATGTGCATATGTGAGAATACCAATGCCAATCTCAGTATCATGTATAGGGAAGGGGAGGGAGTAGGGGCAGGGCGGGGGAGAGGGGAAGTTCACCAAGTGCTGTGTGCATGTCTGCCCCTATCACTCTTAACTAGATTATGATGTGAGACTACAATGCACCAATCAAGGCATAAAAAAGATAAAAGAAGGTCCTTAGGGTGGCTCTAGTGCAATCTGCAGGTGTCCTTATAAAAAGAGGAGATTAGGAAATAGGCACACACAGAGGGACAGCCCGCGAAGACAGGAGGAGATGACTATACACCAAAGAAAAAGGGCTCTGAATGAACCAGCCCTGCTGACACCCTGATCTCAGCCTCCCAGCACCCCAAACTGAGAAAATAAATGACTATTACCTTGGCCACCCAGTTGGTGGTACTTTGTTAGGGCAGCCCTAGCAGATCAAGACATTTAGTTGGGTATAAAAACCAGGCAGCCTTTTGAGTTGCATGGGGAACCTGCCCTTAAGAGACGGGGCTGGATTCTGGATTTCAGCCCCCAGAAGAAAACAGAACAGGAGGCCAAGCCATTGTTTCGCCTTCCCTTTACTCAAAGCATGGAGACCACAGCAGAGAGCGGTTGTTAAAATCTATTTCCTGGAAAGCTGTCTTTGTGACCATAGGAGACTAGCAGCTCCTTTATTTCTCTTATAAATTCTTGATGGTGTTTCGGTAAAAAGGAACAGGATGAGGCAGCCAAACAGGTCAAGGTCAAATGGTTGTTTCTGTTTGATTCCTCCTCTTCTTTCCATCGCTCTGCTTCCTACAGAGAGAATTTTTTTTTTCTTTTTTCTGTAATGTTCGGGTTTTTACAACAGAAGGAAACCATGGTTCTCCGTCCTCTGTGTTCTCAGAAAAGAAGAAGTTAGATCACACAACATTTGTGAGGATTAGTCATTAGAATCATCTGGTGAGATAAACATTCACACTTAATCATGTGTTAGAAAAAGAAAATGATTTAAGCCCCACATAAGCAAAAGTGGTGTGATGTGAACTGTAAATCCAGATGGAGATAGATCTTACCAGGAGCAAAGTTGGATAGAGGGTGGGGAGGGAAAGGGAGGATGTGGGGAACTTGCTCTGGAGGCCAGAGGCTCCCTGTGCTGCATCTTGGATCTGCACAATGATCAGACATTTTACAGGCCCCAGGCCCCATGCCCGCTCTGTCCAGGTACCCTGGGAGGAGATGAAGCCAGGCTTGTGATCATGACCATTCTCTGCTCTTCTGTGATCTGGCAGCACCTAGTGACTGACTTCTAACCTTGGGCCTGATTCTGTCCTTTCAAAATGAGGGAACGGGATGTTTGGTGTGGTTTGCAAAAACAGCATTCCACAAAGTGTCAGGAATATTGGGTGGTGTCTGCAAAGAGTATAGGGTATTGAGAGACCAAGGCAAGGCATGGCTGCCATGAGCCCTAGTCTCGTCAGCTTGGACTGCTATAGCAAAATCATAGACCTACAGCTTACACAACAGAAACTCACCATCTTACAGACTGAAGGCAGGAAATCCAAGAGCAACATATAAGCCGAATGGATTCCTCCTTGGGTCTCTCTTCTCAGTTTGTAGACAGTTGTCATCTCTCTCTGTCCTCATAAGGTTTTCTTTGTCTGTGTCCTAGTCTTCCCTTTACATAAGGATGTGGATGAGGGCTACCCTGATGGCTTCCTCTAACTTAATCATCTGTTTACATACAGTCCCATCTTGAGGATAGTGCTTCAAGTTTAAGTTTGGGGAGACATGATTTCAGCTCAGAACACCCATTCTTCTGCCTTTTGCTATTTTTTTTTTCTTGTGGATTGAATTCAGGGCATTCTACCTCTGAGCTCCATCCCCAGCCTTTTTCACTTTTTAGTTTTTCGAAACAGAGTCTTGCTAGGTTGCTGAGAGTCTCCCTAAGTTGCTGAGGTGGGTTTCAAACCTGTGATTCTCCTTTCTGAGCCTCCTAAAAACTGGGATCACAGATGTGCTCCACCATGCCTGCCCTTCACTTTAAGAAGTTGGACATGGTGGCACATGCCTATAATCCCAGTACTTGGGAGTCTGAGACAGGAGGATCACAGGTTTGAAGCCAGCCTCAGCAACTGAGTGAGGCTCTCAGTAACTTAGCAAGATCTTGTTTCCAAATAAAAAATGAAATCAGCCTGGGGGTATAGCTCAGAGGTAGAATGCCCCTGGGTTCATTGCCCAGCACAGTCAATCAATCAATTGATACAAAATAAAATTAGCAAATAAGAAGCACTTTTCTATGTTTATCTATATTTATACTTTGAGGCTGGGGAGTGAAATCATGTTCAGAGGGGAAAAAAGGTTGACTGGTCACAAACTTTAGAAAAATTGCTGAGATAAATTGAACATTTTGCTTTTTCATCAGTTCTTAGGGATAGAGAATGACCCCTACTAGAGATAGGCTACAGACAGGACTCTGCAGCATTGGTAATAAAGGCTGGGGCCGAGGTCTCCTCCATAGCTGCTTGCTCCTTAGTGGGGCCTGAGGTCCCACTGGGTTGTGTCTCTTAATGAGGCAGGGGGCATCAGGAACTTGTTAGTCAGGGTGACCCCTTCCTGGTACCACCCTTCAGCTGCAAGAGGGAAAATCTAATTCAAAATTTTCCTGTTGAGCCACAGAAAAAAGCTATCTCCACTTGATATAGCCTTTTGGCTCTTTGTGCCTGCTACAAAACAACTTCCTACATTTTCAAGGATAATTGAGGAAAAGCACAGATTTAAAAAGAACTGACCATGAGCACCCAGTTGATTCTGCCATTTGCTGGGTGGTTAGAGCTCATGTGGGCTGTGTTTCTGGAATATTCTCCTGAGCCACAGTTGGAACAGGACATGGATATGAGGACTGGAGGGAGGGTTATAAGTGGGACTATTGAGGATGTATGTCATCATTTCTGTAAAAGTTGAATCTCCTGCTGTGACTTCCCACCTGAACCCCAATAAAAATGAGTTGGAAGTCATCAATGAAACTGCGTGGTCTCCCAAAACTTCTCACTTCAGGAACTCAAGTTGGTCTGGTTGGGGTTGAATTTGCCAATTGTCTACTCAGCGCACGTAACAGACGTTTTAAAATGACTCTGATTTTATTGAGTGGCCATAAAAGAAGGAGAGATGACAGGTAAGAATCTCCTGATAGACCTGGCTGCCTTTCTCAGAAAGATCTCATTCTCTGGGGCACAGAGTTGTATTCACTCAGAAAGAAATAGAAATGGAATGGCTAGGTATGTCTGAAGGAAACAGGAAAAGAACTCCTGAGGTCTAAGTTAGTACTGCTTTGGAACTATGACACAATTAAACTGGACACAGTTACTGGAGCCATCGCCCACCCTTTGCCTTGGACTCTCCCTCTGCACTAATTTTCTACGTGACTCACAGGTGGCAGCTGATAAGATAGAGTAGGAAAGGGTCAGGATGCAAAAGCAGAGGAATTGAGCTTCCTCTTCACAAGAAGCACAGCTAATAACACCCCGAACGTCCACCAGACAGCCTCTGTGGAATTATAAAATATGACAGTTTTCTTACCTAGGATCTTCTAGGGAGTGAAAGGCTCATTCTTTAGAACATATAATATTCAGAAACACAGACTCTACCTCAGAGGTCAGTCTCCCAGCCTTGCAGAAATAATGTCCCTCTCCCTCTCCCTCCTCCTCCTCCTCCTCCTCCTCCTCCTCCTCCTTTCTCTTTTTCTTTTTCCCCCCACGAAGGTGGTGCCTTTATTCAAATTTTCTTTTTATAATGTCGTGTGTGTGTGTGTGTGTGTGTGTGTGTGTGTGTGTGTTGTGTTACTGAAGATTGAACCCACAGGCATTACTTGAACTCAGGCATCCCAGCCTGATTTTTTTTTTAAGACAGGGTCTCCCTAAGTTGCTGAGGGTTTCTCTAAGTTACTGAGCCTGGTCTCTAACCTGTAATCCTCCTGTCTCTGCCTCCCAAGAACTGGTATGAAAAAGATGTGCCACCATGCCCATCTTTAACATACTTTTATAGGCGCATTGTAATTAGATAACATGATGAGGTTCAGAGTGATGGTAACGTACATGCACACAACACGTGGTACATGTGACCACTTATCAGGAGAGAAACCGATGAATTGCAAAAGCATGTTGTAGGTAGAGACAAAATGACTTTGAAATATGGAGGGTCACACACACACACACACACATGCTCACACACACACACACACACACAGAAGATTCCTGTGCTTATATAGTTCGAGCACTGGGGTACCAGGGGATAAACTTTGCCATGATAAGGTAATTTCTTTCAAAGGCATTATTCAGTTGGGTTTCATACACCTGCTCTACAATATATTTATTACTTTGGAATGGAAGGCAGAAATGGCAATGTCAAAATAAAATGGAAATTGCAATTGATTTTTCTCTTCTTCCTCTCCTATGCAAATATACATTTATGTACAATAGATTATTTTTTTGTTTGTTTTTAGGCACTGGGGATTGAACTGAGGGGCATTCTACCTCTGAACTACACTCCCAGCTTTATTTTATTTTCTATTTGAAAACAGGGTCTCACTACATTTCTGAGGCTGGCCTCGAACTTGCAATCCTCCTATCTTAGCCTCCCAAATACTGGGATTACAGGTGAGCACCACCCTGCCTGGCTTCAATAGGCTTTTTAAGACTTTATAGATGTTGATTCTGCCTAGCTGGGCAAAGACATTGCTTGCAAAAGAAACTTTTCTGAAGTCTTGGTTGTTCTGAGGGCTGTATGTTATAATCAAGTCTACAGACTGTTTTCAGTAGTTTATAAAGCAGTTAAATATTCCAGTTACTTCGAGAGTAAACCCCAAACAAGATTAGACTTGACAGATAATTTGGGCATGATGGCAACAAGTATTCATTATATTTAAGCTTTTTCCTCTTGCTCTGCACAACTCAGAAAACTAATAATTTACCGCAGTCATTTTTTTTTCCTACTGCAAGACACCATATCCGCCAAGTAAAAATTATGGCAGATCGGAATCACTAGCAAATAAATAAGTGAAAATTGTGTCTTTGTTTTAACTTCAGCAAACACTTTGCAATTTACTTTTTTTCTGCCATACTTTAGTATTTTTTTTTGCAGTAAACAGTGTTCCCCAAAATGATGTCAAGTTAAAAAATATTAGTACTATCATTAGCTTACCGTGTTTGGCTTGTATTTTGAGATTTTTT
The DNA here is from genome assembly GCA_004027655.1 of Graphiurus murinus. Classification (NCBI taxonomy): domain Eukaryota; kingdom Metazoa; phylum Chordata; class Mammalia; order Rodentia; family Gliridae; genus Graphiurus; species Graphiurus murinus. The sequence continues at coordinate 7,220 of PVLC010012970.1, read as the reverse complement.
TTAAAGACTGTAACTAAATAACTACTATTTCTGGCCTGAGTCATGTCTGGGTGGAAGGCAGCTCTCGATCTATGGGTCTAGAGGAAGGCCTGAGATTTGCATTTCTAAGAGGCTCACAGTGACCTCCATGCTTCTGGGGTGCTGACAGCACCCAGTCCCAGGCAGCTTGGGAGCTGGGATGCCTTGCAGAGCTACCCTGTGGAAGGCAGGTGTCTGGTCTTCTGCAGTGTTCCTATCCCCTATTCTCTGCGTTACCAAGTTAAGCATTGTCGGCTAATCAAATTTGAATTAATACAGGATGTAGAGTCAAGAAGGAGGCGTCCTGCCATGAGAAGGAGACATGGGCATCTAGAGACAGGAGGCCGGCATTTGAGTCCTCTCTCTGCCACATACAGGCAGCAGTACAATGGACTTGACGCCAAATTTCTTATTTTAAAAAACACAATTAAAAAAAACAAAAACAAAAACAAAAACACGGTTCTCAAGAACATCAAGTGGAATATTATGTTTGTGAAGAGTCTGCCCAGAAATTTCGGTTGATTCTCACGATCTTAAGTTGTGATCAAATTCATAGCCCACAGTATATTTTTTATGCAATTTTATTTTGTAGTGAATAAAGCTATTAAAAATACTCACAAGTTATGTGTATAAATGAAAAGGATGATAGGTAAAGGTAGATGGTAGATAATAGATAGCTGAGTGCTGATAGATAATAGATAGATTATAGATATAGATAGATGATAACTGGATGGTAGCTAGATAAATGGAATTAAATTAATTCCCTTATTCTGTTAGTCATCCATGTATATTCGTCTGGGCTATTGGTATAGACTAACAGTGTGACTATATATTGAGCTGGTGTTTTTTTGCTGTTCAAGCTTAGGGGAAGCTATTGCCCAGATGTTTTCTGTCCCATTGGGGTGAGACAGTTGGGGGGGGGTCCCCATACAGTGTCCCCCCCTGAGTTTCTTGACCATCTTCTCCTTTCTTCAGCTTTGGTCAGCCTTGCTGTGGGAGGCGGGGAAGACTGAGAGTCTCACCATATGATTTAAGTGGGATGGGGATTTTTGCAGGTCAGGTTTTCTGGAAAGAGACTCTGAAGCAGAGGCAGGGTGAGAGGAAAGAGGGAGGCAGAACCGGGTGATGGTATTCCAAATGTTGTCATGGGAGCTCAGGAATGGGAGAGCCAGCCGAGTGGCCCTGACTGAAGCAGGGAGCAGCTTGTGCTTTTTAAATGCAATGGGCATTGGGTGGGACCTCCCACCAAGACAGACCTTTGAGCTGAGGCTTCGGGGGACCCCCAACTCAGGGCCTCAGTGGCCAACACTCCTTGTTGCTGGGGAGCAAAGTCTCTGGTCTTTAGGGGGAGCCACATTGCATGACACAGGGATGGGAGGAAGACAGCAGCGTGGATGGCAGCACACCCACCCTGCTGCAGAAGATGCAGCTTCGTCAGAGCCCCCCAGAGGGAAAGGTGACGTGGCCCCTCAGTATCACCTTGTATGGCATCGATTCCTTGGGTCCAAATGGGCCTGAGCTAAAACTTGCACAGATGCTGCCAGTTTCTGGAGCTGTCTGGGTCTTGTCCTTGATTTATCTCATAAGAGGAGCGAACTAGGAAGAGGTGATCATATGGGAGTTGGTGTGATTGGCATTCCCCTTGGAGGAGAAGCCTGAGGCTGCGTTCCCTGTTCTATACCCAGAGGTAGAGAACACTCTTGTGCAAGTACGGTGTCCTTGGGGCGGGCCAGAGCTGACAGTAAGAGTGTGTGCATTGTGCGTTCCCACATCTGTCTGTACCCAGCCCCGGGCTTCACCTCTACACCTGTCAGTGCCAGAATATGACAGATCCCCAAAGGAACAGGATGGCCATTCAGATAACGACAGACTGTGTGTTCACACGTGTACATAGCCTCTGGCCATAGCCTCAGAAGAGGCAGAAGCTGCCTTGCGGTGAATTCACTGGCATCCTCCACCAGCTGACCCTCCATGGTGTGGACAGAGAGCCCTGCAGAGCTCTGTCTTTGAGACACACATACCCATGAGTGAGTCAGTGGGGATGCCGGAGTTACTGAGCCCTGATCCCAGAGCTTAGCGCTTTCAACATAACAGTTCTGCAGCTTTGCACAAATTCCTTAATCTCTCAACTCTCTCATTGTGAGCAAGACATCAGTATAATAATAATTCCTGCTTCACTGGTCATAGGAAGATTGGAAGAAGATTGAGTTCCGAAAGTCCCCAGAGGAGATTTCTTTTTCTTCTTTTCCCTTTCTCTAACTTCAGAGAGAAAGGGATCATAAGAGCTAGAGAGAAGTTTCCTCCGATCTGGAAAATGTCGACAAAGCTAACAAAGGTGCATCCAGCCTGGGGACAGGCTGACACAGCCATGCCAGGGTGCAGAAGCGGACCCTGTCCTGGGCCTGGGACCCTTACTTCCCTCAATTAGCAGAGTGCATATGCTCCGTGGTATAAATGCACCATCTTGGCACGGAGTATGGCAGAAATCCTTTGTTTTCCATCTGTCTTCCAGTCCAACAGATCTCCAGGGACTGGACCCAATTTTGCTTTGGAAAGGTTGGAAACCCAGAATAAAGGTCAGAATCATCCCCCAGGATCTGATGTCGGTGTATGAGGTCCTGCAGTCCAGGCAGGGGCTGACCAGGGCTGTTCACGGCAAGGACTTGACCATGGCTGGTACCATGGCGCTTGTAGAAGGCAGCCACTCTTCTATGGTGCCTTCAGTGGACTGGTTTCAAGCAAGTCAGCTCTTTGCTCTTGCTTAACTTCCTGCCCGGAAGCTTGTTGGGCAGTTATTAATGATAATTAAAAGAGGCATGAAGGAATGACTTGGTTCTTCATCCCAGACCAAATGAGTCATGATTTTTTTTTTCTTTTCTCCTCTTGAAAGTGGAAGGAAGTGCATGGTGTTGTAAGGGCCATTCTTATCTGATTGCTGCATTGATTCCATCCTTGAGAACTCCTTACAGGGTGCTTAGGATAAACATTTTGTACTACAAAAGGTACTAATTTTAGTTGTTGAGATATAGGATTTTAAGTTTTAGAGACTAGGGAAGAAAAAAATGGATAACACTAAAATGTCAATGTAAATAAAGCTTTGAATCCCAGGGAGACTGGAATATACAACACTTACCCTTTAAAAGGTTAAACTTCTGTGGTCTCCGAGCATAAAGGTTTACACACTTCTCTCAGAAAGCTGTTGAGGCAGCTATGAGGGGATCCTTCTTTCTGAGAGGGACAGTGTTTCTCTTACTGCCTTATTCATGGTTAATGTCCCTATATTCCTGAATGAGCAGATTAAACAGAGCCATCCAGCAGACACACATGTTAGCAGTGGTGTATGGGATGATAGCCACTGGTTTTCAATTGTGCTTTTTCTACATAACCAAGGTCCTTTCGAATCCCATTTGAATTATAATTCTTAGGTAACTGGCATCTCCTAAGCAACTAAGGGAAAAAAATAAATAGATTCCTATGTTCTGAGATATACTCCTAGCCTTATTTTATATTATATTTTATTTTGAAACAGGCCCTTGCTAAATTGCTGATGCTAGCCTTGAACCTGTCTTCCTCCTATCTTGGCTTCCCAAGTTCTGTGATTCCAGAGAGTTCTTATTTTCTATTGTTGTTTGTTTGTTTTTGTTCCTCAAAGCCACAGTAATATTTTATAATTTACCATATCTGAATTTTTTTTTTTGTATGTGTGTGTGTTTGGTACTGGGAACTGAACCCGGGGGCATTTTACCTCTGAGCTGCACAACCAACCCTACTTTATTTTTTATTTGGAAACAGGGTCTCACTAAGTTGCGGAGGGCCTCACTAAGTAGCGGAGGCTTGCCACGAACCCATGATCCTCCTGTGTCAGCCTCCCAAGTAGTGGGATTATAAGCATGCACCACTATGCCCAGCCTATATCTGAATTGTATGGAGTGATTATAAACTGTTGATCTCAGGACTGAATGTGGTTAATGCACTAGAAAGCTGAACAGTAAAATAAATTGAGGATGACGGAGGCAGCTCCCGAGTGGTCTCTGTGCTCTGGAGCCAATCAAATCTTTCACTCTAAGTTTGTGCAGGAGAGCAAAGGGAAGCAAAAGAACAAACTACATGAGATATTGACTCTGCATCCATTCACTGGTTGAGATAAAACTTGTATAGACACTTACAAAAAGGCAGACTATAAAACGATCCAGTAGAAGACAAGAGCTTTAGGGGTGGCAAAGATCCTGGGTTCTGACAGGTGTGTGCAGGATAGATGGAGATTGGGAAAAGAAAATTAGAAGTTGGAAAAAATAGAAAATCAGAGCAAAGTAGAATTAGAGAAAATTGTTCCCTCGAGTATAAAAGGGTGCAAAGGTACAGTAGTGGAATTAAGTGAATACGAACACGTGAAATAGAGCTGAGGTCCTTACCACCCTTACAGGCTGTTAGATAAGTCTTTTCCTTTTCAAGATTAGGGCCCTAAGCCCACAGAAGGAAATAGTTCCGAGGATCTTCTGGTAGGAGGGCAGGGCAGAAGATAAGAGGAGGAGGAGGAGAAGGGTCACCACAATGGTAGTGAGTGGTACTTGGTCTTGTGAACTGCTGGTCACCCAGGGACATCAGCTTAGCGTGGGCTTCTGTGTGGGGACACAGGCGGAAGATCAGTTCAAGCTTTTCATATCTGAGCAGCTCCTGCTTCCCTGAGCCCAGAACTCCCAACCCCTTTGCTTTCTTGCATCTGGTCCTGTCCACCATGCTGTTCTTGTTGTTATAATTGTTTTCTTAAAAATTTTGCTTTATTTCTCCTAATAAACTGCATCCCAAGCAGACTCACTTAGGAAGTCAGCCCCTTTTCAGTTCAGAGCCAGGTTATAATCCCAGATCTCATCACCAACTAGACTAGCCGTCTTGAGGGGCCATTCATCTGCCTGAGCCTCAATGTTCTCAGATAAAAATAAAAGAGTTGGGGTGGGTGGTCTTTGGGAACACTAAACTCTCAACTATTCTGAGTGCTTCTTAAATGCGCCTAAACAAGCAATCTTCTCTGACTTTAAACAAAATGTAGGAAGTTAAAGAGAATGTAGCAGACTAATAAGTTACCTCCAAGAGTCTCCTTGATATAACAGAAAGCAGGTGTCCGTCATTGGGGCTTCTTTCAGGAGAGATAGCACTCCTTTTGGGGAAAACAGGATCACGGCCATTGTCTACAGTAGAGGAGCATCAGAAGGCCTTCTTTCCCTTGGACTGCCCGTGGCCCTTTTGTGACATTCCCTCTTTCCCACGACACTTCTCCCTCTCAGCTGATATTGCCTGTCATTTACGGTCCATTTTTCTTCCTTTAGCAACTGCCACTCTTGAGATTCACTTTGGTTGTGTTTCCCTGGAGTCATTGCATGAGTGCTGGGAATCTGGGCCCTCTACCTATACACCCTGCTCTTCACATCTGGAAGGGTGGCAGGACTGTATCCAGGGTCCCCTTCCCACATCAGCTCTATATGCCTGCTTAGTTTTTCACATAATCATAATGGAAGAAATAGCTGAGACAATCCCTGCGGCCATTTCTAAACCAGTGTAGCTGCCTGTTGGCCTGGCAGAAATGTTCCTGGAGGAAGAGAATGGAGGGCTGTCGGATTCCAGGCACCTCATGACGCTCTTGCATCCTTTGAGTCACCAGCCCTGTTGTCTCCCGGGAGGACGGCCAGCTGTGTAAAAACTCCATCTATCCATTATCATCCATTATCAGATGGAAGCCTTCCAGCCCCCTGGTGAGAAATGGTAGAGTGCTAATGTCCACATGGGTAGAAAATTATTGACCATGAACGGAGGAATTTTTTTTTTTTCTTCCCATCCTCTCCTTTCCTCCTGTGATTGGAATTCCTAATTAGGTCAAAACGAAATTAAAAAGATTCAGAGGCTGAAACACTGGGGGAAGACTCTCTTGAAGTCCGTTTTTCATCACTGAGCTGAGACTAAATTATGCTGTCAAAATGCCATATTATTTCAAATTAGCCAAATTAATTAATCTAACTCACTCCTTGGCTATATTAATCATCTGTTTTAGAATTTTATTAGAGAAAGAACGTGACTTTTTCAGTTTAGTGCACATAGATGAACTTCCCTTGGCAGGTGGCTCTTTTCTTCTGTTCAGAGCTGGTATTTGGAAATCCAAGCAGTAATAGGATTCCCTCAAATGCACTCCCATTAAATTTCACAGTTTCTTATTTTATTTTGTTTGCATTTGAAAATGTCTACGTTTCTGCTATTAAGATTGCAAGGAGTAACACATTTTTTTTTTCTTGACCACTGAAATGTGTTAAAAAGATTGCTTCATCTACCACCTAATTTTTTTGTAATAGTTCTCTTTTTAAATGCCAGAAATTCAGAAGAGTATGTTTAAGAAGAGATGTCTACTGAAGTCATTCATGGGTCACAGTCACTCTAGATTCCCCAGCAATTCCCAAAGCAGAGTCATCGGCGAGAAAGGACTATGACCCCTACCAGGGCTGCCTCCCAACTCCTCCCTCCTTGCTTCCAATGAATCTGAGATAATTGCGTTCCTGTACATTTAGTAATTGGACACACCACATTTACATCTTGATTTACTCCTCATGACTTATCAGAAAATGTTATCCATGGAAAAAATTAATAATGATGATAGAGATACCATACATCATGCTAAGGCTATTTGTCTCTGTGTCGTAGATTCTGTTATTATCATTTTATTTTAAATTTTCCCCACTTTTGTTTGTTTTTTTTTTGTTTGTTTGTTTGTGTGAGTTGGGGTCTTGCTATATTACCCAATCTGGTCTTGAATGTGTGGGCTCTAGTGGGGATCCTCCTGCTTCAACCCCCCAAGTAACTGGGCTTTCATGTCTGTACCGCTGAGTCTAGTTATCATGTGGAAAACCAAGGGGAGTTAGTTGGCTTCCAGTAATGTAACAAATACCCGAGATAAACAGCCTATGGGAAGGAAGGGTTGATCTTGGCTCACAATGTCAAGATTTCAGTGCATGGTCTCTTGGCCCAATCAGGGCGACATGGTACATTATGGCAGGAGTATGTGGCGGAGAAGTTCTGTTAACCTCATGGTGACTGGGAGGAAAAAGAGGAAGAGGAGGAGCAGGAGGAGGAGGAAGACAAGGAAGGAGGAAGAGGATGAGGAGGAAGGAAGAGACTGAAGGATAAGGAGGGAGGAGAAGGAGGAGGGGGATGAAGAAGAG
>PVLC010012969.1:0-42933 GCA_004027655.1 Graphiurus murinus | reverse complement strand
CGGTACTGGGGATTGAACTCAGGGGCATTCTACCTCCAAGCTATACCCCCAGCCCTATTTTTTATTCTTTATTTTGAAACCGGGTCTCACTAGGTTGCAGAGTGCCTCACTAAGTAGCTGAAGCTGGCCGCGAACCCGGATCCTCCGGACTCAGCCTCCCGAATGCTGGGATTACAAGCGTGCGCCACCACGCCCGGCTCTCTTATTATTTGATGTGAGGCAGTTTTGAAAATGATATACTGTTTTTGTTATTTGTTTTACTAACATGTTACATTTTTCATTCCAGAAAATTTGGATATTCATATACAGATGATTGATTCTTGAGTTTGACCCTGAGAATGTATTCAAATCTAAAGTTTATTAAATCGTTCAATGGGATTTTGTCAGATTTCCTCAGGCATATTAGAGTGCCTGAAGCAGTCAGTTGTTGAGTGGGCTGGTGTTTTCTCCATTTGAATCTTCCTTTTGCCCCTCAGATCTCAGGCATCAACAAAGAAACCAAAGATGTTTACCCTTAGCACAAGAATTTTTGAGCAGAGAATGCCTACAAAGATTTTTCTCTAACATATCAATGTTATGTTGATTTTTTTTTTCTTTAAGCAAATAATTTCACCTTGACTGTCAAAATAAAGGTATTCCTTTGCAATGTTTGCATATTGGTATTTTCCTACAAACTTTTAGTTTTGATTATTGTCATAGTTTTTGTATTCTTCAAAATACATTTTATTGAAGTGAATTTTAATTTTAATAGAAGTTCATATACCTTAGGACTCTGTTTTGCCAAAATTTAAGATTAAGGGGGAAACAATTATTTAATTGAATGTCTTATATTTCTCTAATTCCAGGCAACAAATGGAGACTCAGATAGGTGCTTTGATACTAGCCACAGACATCAGCCGTCAGAACGAATACCTGTCATTGTTTAGGTCCCATTTGGATACAGGTGACTTATGCCTAGAAGACACCAGACACAGGCATTTGGTTTTACAGGTAAAATGGGGATTGGAAAGATTCTCTTGTTAGGGTAAATCATGGGACTATTAGAATAAAAATGAAAAATACTAGCATAGTTGTTCAGGCGGTTAAATCTGGAGGAACAAATGAAAGTTTCCTTCAGTTCACACACATTCCAGAAGGAGCGCAAAGGCAGATCTGCCTGGGAAGGCATCCTTACTTTGGTATTCCCATACTCAAGATTTCTGATTCGCTGGGTATACGTGCCTGTAATCCCAGTACTTGGGAGGCTGAAACAGGAAGATTACAGGTTTGAGGCCAGCCCCAGAAATTTATCGAGGCTTTTAGCCACTTAGTGAGACCTTGTTTCCAAATAAAAAATAAAATAGGGCTGGGGATGTACCTCAGAAGTAGAATCCTTCCTGAGTTCATTCCCAGTTTAAAAAAAAAAAAAGATTTCTGATGAAAAGAAAACTTCTACAAGATTAGTATATCGATCAATGAATGGCATTTTATTTTCACATCTGAAAAATAGGAAAGGGAAATTATATCTTATGGTTAATCCAGTCATTGTGGTTGGCTCTTGGGATTATTAAACTTGGACAATTATAGTTTAGTAGTCTTACAGTATCTTCATCAGCATTTCACAAAAATAATCTGTAGATCCAATACTGTCACAAAATTAATATTAAAGTGAATTTTTTGTTGCAGCATTTTCTTTTTCTTTTATTCTCTGGTTCTGGGAATTGAAAACAGGATCTCATACATTCTAAGCATGTGTTCTGTCACTGAGCTATATACCTCTAGCTCTTTTTCTCTTCCCTTCCTTTCCCTTTCCTTTTCTCTTTTCATTTCATTTCATTTTCTGGTATTGGAGAATACCCAGGGGCATTCTACTTCTTAGCTACCTACCGAGCCCTATTTTATTTTTTGTTCTGAAACAGGGTCTTGCTAGGTAGCTGAGAGTCTCACCACATTGCTGAGACTGGTTTCAAACCTGTTGTCTCAGCTTCCCAACTACTGAGATTACAAGTATAATTACAGTATTCTTTTTCCTATTATTCGAGTATATTTAAATTTAGTATAATTGAGATCTTATTTCTCCTTAACACAATTTTAATATTTTGTTTGCTAGATGGCTTTGAAATGTGCTGATATTTGTAATCCTTGTCGGACCTGGGAACTAAGCAAGCAGTGGAGTGAGAAAGTAACAGAGGAGTTCTTCCACCAAGGCAAGTTAGAGTCCTGAGTGATGATGAACCTGCCCAGTTCATATTTTACTATTGAATGAAGAAAACAAGAATTCAGCCCTTTATAAGAGCTTCACAGTAAATGCTTGATATTTTTAGCAACAATTCACAGATGTACATATAACTCATAATATACAAATTGAGGATCTCTTTTTTGAAAATGAAGTCTTCCTTGGGAATTGTCTTATACATTCCATTTTAATAATTCTTTTTTTATTTTTAGGAGACATAGAAAAAAAGTATCACTTAGGTGTGAGTCCACTTTGTGATCGTCAGACTGAATCTATTGCCAACATCCAGATTGGTAACTATGCATATTCAGATATAGCTGGTTAGAAAAATGCCACTTATTTTAATTTTGTCAAAAAGAGAAATATATTTAAAGGATTAATTTTTAAATCATGCTCATTCATAGTTTTTAAAATAATTTCAGATTATTTTGTGTGTATATGGCACTGGAGATTGAACCCAGGGACAGTCTACCTTTGAGCTACATCCTCTGCCCTATTTTTATTTTTATTTGGAAACAGGGTCTTGCTGATGAGAGTCTCACTACTTGCTGAGGCTGTCCTTGAACCTGCGACCCTCTTGTCTCAGCTAGCCTCTCAAGTACTGGGATTACAAGCTTGCACCACCATGCCTGGCTTAATTTCAGAAATTTTATTTTTGTTTTCTTTTGTTATATCTCCTTCATTGTCCTGCCAGTCCTTTCTATCTCTCACAGATTCTTTTTTCTTGAAGACCTAGCTCAAATGTCACTTCCTTCAGAACTTCCACTCTCTCCACTCCTCCCAGGCTTCCCAAGTGCTCCTGTGTGTCACTCATACTTTGCCTTGCTCTTAACTGTGTGTTCCTGAAGCCTGGGACAGCACCTGGAAGCAGGGAGCAGTAGACTACTATTGGTTGAGTGAACTAGTAACTGTAACAGAAAGCACAGTGAGGTCTGTGGCTGTCGCTTATAGTGGTAGAGTGCTTGCCTACCAGAGGCCCTGGGTTCAATCCCAAGCACCTCAGGAAACAAATAAGTTAAATAAATAAATAAATAAATAAATAGGAAAAAAAGAGCACAGTGAAACATGTTTTTTGTTGTTTTTGTTTTGGTGCTGGGTATTGAACCCAGGGGCATTCTACCTCTGAGCTATACTCCCAGCCCTGTTTTACTCCTTATTTTGAAACAAGGTCTTACTAAATTGCGGAGGGCCTCATTAAGTTGAGGAGGCTGGCTTTGAATCTGCATCCTCCTGTCTCATCCTCCCAAGTACTGGGATTACAAGCAGGCACCACCACACCTGGCTACAGTGAAGTGTTTTATGATCAAATCATTGCAGTTTGTAGAGGAGCATAGAAGGGACTGACCAGGACATTGGAGTTAGTTCTAAAGCAGGGAACAGTGTGGGGGGGGCGAGGGGGTGCGGGTAGCTCAAGAAGGTATTGAGAATGGAATGTTATTTTGGTAGCTGGTACTGAAAAGGTCCTTTGAGCATTAGGTTGGATATAGTGAAATGCATACACAAACTTCAGGAAGAAGTAGTTCTGGAAATTCAGAAGAAAGTAAAATCTTGTGCACAAACTATAAAAGGAGGACTGTGCTGTAGGGTAAGAAAGTCAGAAATGTAATTGCAAAGGATCCACATGGGGAAGAAAGTGGGTAGTGATGGTTACACCTGGAGAGGGAGAGAAGACGAGGGGAGTGGTGCAGACCTGCAGGAGTGTGCAGGGTGCCCCAGGCTGGCCTGGAATGCTGAGCTTAGCACCCAGAGGTTTTCTTTGGGACACAGATGATACAGTTACGAAATACATCTGTTCTGTCTTTATTCTCAAGTAGAATGATCTTCAAATGCAAAAGAATAAATGAAATATGGGCAGAAGGGAATTGAGGATAGGTGAATGGGTGATAAACTCACACTAGCTTTTTAAAATAAATGCCTTTTGTCTGATTAAATTTTGCCCTAGTTTAATAATAGAACTTGCAAATGATGTTTTTAAAAGTTTGCAGTTAAACCAGGCACAGTGGTGTGCACCTGTAATCCCAGTACTTGGGAGGTTAAGACAGGAGGATCACAGGTTCAATACCAGCCTACCAGCCTCAGCAACGAGGTAAGACTTTCAGCAACCTAGTGAAACTCTGTTTCAAAACAAAAAATAAAAAGATTTGGGGTGTAGCACAGAGGTAGAATGCCTCAGGGTCCAATCCTCAGTAAAACAAAACAAAAGTTTGCAGTTTTTATAAGGGAGCAGAAGCTAAACTTCATTAAACTGTTCTTGTCAGTGTTAGCCAGAACAGTTGTCAGACAGACAAGGATAAGATAAATGATAGGGGCTGATACCTACTGACTCTTCACGTTAACCCAAGGAGACCAGTCCTACTTTACACATTTTTCAGATCATTTGCCAGGTAATAGCAAGTGTTGGTGTTGGGCTTCAGATAGGTCTTTCTGACATCAGATCCCTGCGTCTTAAGTAATCCACAACAGTGACTCCTTAGCCAGCGTAAGGTCAGTAAGTACAAGCGATGTTTACTTAGATTTCCTTCTTGAATGAGGATACTAGCTTTGTTGGATGGTACTGGAGGAGCGTGAGGCATTGGGCAAGGCATTCTGTGAAATCTGTGCAGACAAAGGCTGATGCAACTCAGGCTAGCACCAGTGGTGACCCACAGAACACTGCCTCCAGAGGTGCTGTCCGCTGGGTTTGGAGCCCCCGCCATGCATTTTTATTAGATACTTAAGTCTTGAATATATTCGCAGGTTAACGTACAGCCCAACGTGGTAGCTAATTTTTGGATATTAGAAGCAGGATCCCCCAAAATCTCAACCAGTTGGAACAACGGGAATAATCAAATAAGATGAATTACGTAAAACCCGTGATAAGAAGGTCCTGCCTTTGGGTACAAAACTCCACCACTTATGACCTAGTGGTGGCACACCGAGAAGCGGGGCTTGCTGCTGGCTCAACACGCACAGCAGCACGAGAATGTCTGCTGAGAGCAGCTGTGTCCGTTGACGTAGTAAGGACATTCTTCTGTGTTCATCTCTTTCTCCTCACAGAACATACGCTCCTTGAGGGCAGAGATTTTCTTTTATTCACTGCTATATCCCCAGGCACCTGGAACAGTGTTTGGCACATAGTAGTTTCTCAGTTAAGATACATGGAGAGAATGACTCAGTGGAAGAAAGCCTATTACAGATATCGTCATTACTATTCAGTGACCATAATTTTGTATACTTAAAAGATTCAGCCACCAGACCATAAATACTTTCCTAATTAAAAATAGTGTGGAACTAATTGCATTAATTCCAGTGAGATTTTATGTGGCTAAATGGAACCTGTGTTGTCTGTGGTCCACATGATTTTTTGCTGCAAGAAAAATTTAATGTGAAGACTTCAAAAAACTTAAATGAGCAGTGATATACTGACTGTATTTTTCTCTTTCTTAACAGTTTAGAGTTTTAGCAAGATAATGTATTCGTTCCCAGTTTATAGTATGATTTGCTTAATAAGCTGTTTTTTACGAGGCTTCTTTGACCCCTGTGTAAGATGCTATTTAGTATGAAATCAGATACGATAAGCCAGATGTGGTAGCGCATGCTTATAATCCCAGTACTTGGAGTACTCAGACAGGAGGATCACAGGTTCAAAGCCAGACTTTGCAACTTAGCAAACTAGTGAGACCCTGTCTCCAAATGAGAAATAAAATCGGGCTGGGGGTGTAGCTTGGAGGTAGAGTGCCTGTGGGCTCAGTTCCAAGTCAAATGTGATGTGCATTGCGGAGCTCTACAAACTGAAGATGCAAATAGTCCTGAAGTGACATGGTTTCCTTTTCTGATTGCAGATTAAGGAGATCCATTTTATGTTTATAAAATAGGACACTGATACACTTTTAGTAATTTTTAAAAATTAATCTTCCCTGTTATTTTTAGATGGATTGTCTCATGAATTTTGGCTTCATATTGAGTTAAATAAAATGTCCAGTTGAAATCATGACCAGTTGTGCTCTTCCTGCCCCTGAGGATACAGAGGGGAGCCAGCAGGGAGCCAGCTCCACCTCAGTATGGGCCTCGACACCCCGTGCTGAGACCACCCGTCTGGGCCTCCATTTGTCTCGTTGGCACTTGACCTTGACTTGGTTATGTCAGGTCCTAGTATCCTCAGAGTTGATGTGGCCACTGCATTTTCCGCTTACACAGGAGGATGTGGTTGTTCAGCTGAGAGAAATAATCAGAAATGATTCGATCATGTTTACCAATTCACCTTCAGTTAAAGCGCCATTAGGTTACCTAAGAAATAAGTTCTTCAGAGAAGATGTATAAGTTATACATACACACATATTTGAGTCTTTTAAAAAACAAGATTTAGGCTCTATTGGAATAGGACTTGCGAAGGTTAACATTCCATATATTTTAAAGATATGTTCAAAGTATATATTAATTGTTCTCTTCTCTTGTTTTCTCAAGGTTTTATGACTTACCTAGTGGAGCCTTTATTTACAGAGTGGGCCAGGTTTTCAGACACGAGGCTGTCCCAGACAATGCTTGGACACGTGGGGCTAAATAAAGCCAGCTGGAAAGGCCTCCAGAGAGAGCAGGCCAGCAGTGCGGATGCCAATGCTGCGTTTCAGTTGAACTCACAGTTATTACCTCAGGAAAACCGGTTATCGTAACCCCGAACCAGTGGGACAAACTGCCTCCTGGAGGTTTTTAGAAATGTGAAATGGGGACTCGAGGGGAGAGAACTTACTCTTGACTGCCAAGGTTTCCAAGTGAACGATGCCAGCACTATTTATTCTCAAGATTTCCTAAGTTGGATCATTTGAACCCACTTTTTAATTATAAGACCTGAACACACAGCAATATGCATTTGGCTTTTGTGTGAAACCTTGATTATGCAAAGCCCAGCAGGAGAACTCCACAGGAGTACAAAGGAAGCTCCTCTAGTGTGCCACGTGTTTTTCAAAGCATTTATTCTTCAACCATGAAACTTGAACTGAATCTTTCAGCAGCAATCTCTTGGAATTCAACTAGTCTGATGCAACAGTGTGTATCTATACCTTCCACTAAGTTCTCTCTGAGAAAACGGAAATGTGAAGTGCCCAGCCTCTGCTGCCTCTGGCGAGACTCAGTGTTTACAAATCAACTCTGAAAATACTGGTTCTAAATTGCCTTGGAGCATGATTGTGAAGGAACCACTAAAAAACTTTAAAGATCAAACTTTAGACTGCAGCTCTTCCCCCCGGTTTGCCTTTCTCTTTGGATGCCACCAAAGCCGCCCGTTTGCTTGATTTTATCTGTGCATTGGAGACTGAGCATTTGTCGTAGAGTACCGCCAAGCTTTCACTCCAGTGCTGTTTGGCAATGCCATTTTTTAACTGTTAGTTTTTAATTTGGGGTGGGAGGGGAGGAACACCAGTGTCCTAGCTGTATTATGATTCCGCAGTGAAGACATTGCATGCTGTTTTCACTACTGTACACTTGACCTGCACATGCAAGAAAAAGGTGGAATGTTTAAAACTCCATAATCAGCTCAGGGTATTTGCCAATCTGAAATAAAGTGGGATGGGGAAGTGTGTCCTTCAGACCAAGGGTAAAGTCCCTTTCGCTGCAGTGAGTGAGAGGTATGTTGTGTGGATGTGTGGATGTGTGTTTGCGTGCATGTTTGTGCATGTATGACTGTGCATGTGTCATGTTATCCATGTGGGAAAGGATTGGAAATGTAAGCTTTTATTTATTATTTTAGAATGTGACATATTGAGCAGCCACTTGGGGGAGGGGAAGGTAGGTAAGCTGTAACAGATTGCTCCAGTTGCCTTAAACTATGCACAAAGCTAAGTGACCAAACTTCTTGTTTTGATTTGAAAAAGTGCATTGTTTTCTTGTCCCTCCCTTTGATGAAACGTTACCCTTTGATGGGCCTTTTGATGTGAACAGATGTTTTCTAGGACAAAATTTAAGGACTAATTTTAAACTTAAAACATTCCACTTTTGTAATTTGTTTTAAAATTGTTTTATGTATAGTAAGCACAACTGTAATCTAGTTTTAAGAGAAACCGGTGCTTTCTTTTAGTTCACTTGTATTTCCCTTGTTACTGTAAAAGACTGTTGATTAATTATGTTTACAGTTTGTTGCAACAGCCATTTTCTTGGGAGAAAGCTTGAGTGTAAAGCCATTTGTAAAAGGCTTTGCCATACTCATTCTAATATGTGCCTGTTGCTGTTAACTTTTGATGAATAAAAACCTATCTTTTCACATTTTTATCTTTGATATTTACCTTATAACTCAATCTTTTGGAAATCTCAGTGCTAGGAGTCAGTTAGCTGCTTGGCTCTTGCATTCACTCATGGATGTTTATTCAGTCGGAGCTGTATGAGCTGTATGCGGCACCACCCTATGGGGCTGTCTACTTACTGCTGTGCAAGCTGAGGCCTGGTTACATAGTTTGCCCAGAGTCTTGACAAGCACACAGTTGAGGTCAGCTTGGAGCCAGGCTCTGCACTACACAGCCTTTTGTTCCCTCAGTTGGGAATTGCGTAAGACATCACTTCTTACAAGTACCAGGATACTAGTTGTATTTATTTCTATCCTTGCTTTTTAAAGCAAGGTAGTAAGAAATGGCCACTTAATTCTTTGATAGCAATGCAAGAATGGTACCACTGGGCCTCTCCTCCATCTTCCTGGGTCTAATTCATCATTTGGGGTATAGTGTAAACTTTAAAGTCAAACATTTACCATTGTATAAAAGAGTGATGTCTAGTGGAAATATAATGAAAGCCACTTAAGGAATTCCCAATTTTCTAGTAGTTCCATTTTTTAAAAGATAAAGATAATTTAAATATTTTATTCTAGTATACCCAAAATATTTTGTCATTTCAACATGTAGTCAGTTTAAGACACAATGAAATGTTTTACATTCCTTTTTTCTTCTTTTGGTACTAAGTCTTTGAAATCCAGCATATATTTTTATACTTACAAGCACATCTCAGTTCAGGCTAGCCACATTTCAAGTACCCAATATCCACATTTGGCTGATGGCTACCATTACTGGACAGCCTGGTCCTCAGCGCAGAGGTCTGAGGGTAGCAGAGTGGTACCTGGGGAAAGCCAAGTGGTTACTCTTATGATATAAAGTGGCATCACCTTAGCAAATTTGATGTGTACAAGGTCTGATGTGTCCAGAGCACACGCTCACAACCATTTGTCAGCATGTGAAAAGTAGAACTATTTCATGGCAAACACATTAACCAAGCCCACAGTAACTGGTATTTTTTAAAAACAGTGTTTTAATTTACATTGAGATATGTAACTATCAACCATTCTCTCCCTTTAGGCAAATCTTCTTGAGAAGCCAAATTATGAACAGCTGGTTTACTTGGTGAGCATGGATTCTGAGCGAGGGAAGCAAGTTGCCTCATGCATCCATCTCCCTATGGGGATGTACCTGCTGATGTTCATGTTTGTGGACCAGGGTTCTCTCTTCCCCTGGATGATGCTATTCTCTGCCCATAGTTGCTACTCTACATTAGCTTCTGATTGGCAACTCCATTTGATATGTCGTTACCTTCAGCCTTGTTTCTGTTGAGCTTGCCTAGGCTCCACTCTGCCTGTGTATGCTTGCTTCTGTTCTGATCATATTTGTCTTACAGTTCAGTACTCAAAGGATTAGCTTCCTGTTTCCACATTCTCAGGGTATACCTCAGTGTTGCTTCCATTTTCCTGCCTATACACACAGTAAACCCATTGAAAGTTGTGTTGTTACATATATGTGGGAATCATCTTGACGACCCCATTTCTTAAATTGACCTATATTCTTCCTTTGAACATTGATTTTTATAAAAAAAATTTGAGTAAACAAATACTTAGATCGCATTTTCGTTAAAGTAAGCAAATGCGGAGCATAATGCAAAATTCAATGTGAATTTTCAAGACAGAACAGTAGACTTCAAATAACTGAGCATGTAGCAACCCATTGGGGCTCTTGGCCCACTACTTAAGTCTCTGCTTTAGGGGTAAAGGTCTTTGGAGAGAAAATTTTGTCAAATCCTAGCCTAATACAAAAAATTGGTTCCTGATCAATATTTGTATCCAATGTTTGTAATGATCCTCATGTATAAACAAAGTAAAAATTACATTTCATGTCCTTTGCAAACCTGGGAAAATTTTGGACCTGAGATACAGATTAGAGGTGCTATAACTTCTTCAAGACTCCGAAAAGGGTCTCTTTTTCCACAGTGCTTTCTTAGCTTTTATTAAGCTATTTTCTTAAAATGTTAAATTTTTCACATAAGAAGTTTCCAGTATCTCCAAGCATATATAAACATTATAATGTATCAACATTGTTTATATCCCCTCCAGTTATCCACTGATTGAGAAAATAGACAATAATCAAAAACCAGTATGAATTTGTATCACTTTTAAAGATGTGCATACTGTTCACCCAGAATCAACACACATTTGAAACATATAGAACAGACATGGGCATAACATCATGGGATGATAACTAGTAAGGCGGGGGGGGGGGGGCAGACAAAAAGGCACGTAGTGGGTCTCCTCTGTATTCCTGGTTCCTGTGTTCCTAGGGCTGGAGTAAATTGGACTATCAATGATGTTTGTTGAACAAATTAATATGGAATTAATGTGTTCCCTTTTTAGCTATCAGTTTTTCATTAAATTATAATGAAACCGGTCTGTTTGTGCTGAAGTTATGTGGTAAGCAGATACTGAGTTCCTGTTGTGTACAGAGCATGGCACTGAATGTAATAAAAGGGGTATTAAAAATTACGAACCATGGTTCCTGTTCTCAAAGTGTGTGGGTGACAATGTGTGCAAAATGTTTGTTATATAATTTGACAAGTTTCCATATCATTCAAAATGAATAAAGTATGGGATGTTATTTAGAATAGTTTAGTTGATGGAAATGCCATTTCTAATAATTCATACATTTTAAATAATTTAGCTTTCAATTTTGATTCTGACACATGTAGTAAAATAATTATACTTTAAAGTATTATACCTACACTATGTAAATTGTCCTAAAAACCCATCTTAAAACCCAGTCAGATGACAGGGGAAGGAGAAGCACCCCCATTTTTAGTATTTGATTTCTTGTTGTCTATTATTTAAAACTAAAACACAATGACTTAGTCTATTGCGGCTTTCCAACTACATCAGTAGACTAAGAAATTCCATTTATTTGAGAATTTTTACAACATGAAGTATTGAAGTATTTCTTCATTGTTGAGCCATGTCCTATAAAAACCAAGAGGCTAATGACATCACAAGTCTTAGCTGAATTTTAGGAAATATGAAGTGTTTTAGGTTCTTGGGTTGCTACTGTAACAAAGTACCACAGACTAATAAAGAAATGTAAGTAACATGTTAATTTTCCATGGCTCTGGAGGCTTAATGTCAGGCTGGGACACCAGAATGGTCCGGCTCTAGTGAAGACCTAGGCTGAAGACTTGCTGACTCCTAGTTGCATCCTCAGGTGGCTGGAAGGGGACCAAGCTGACTTTCTTCTTCTTTCAAGAACACTAATCCCATCACAGGGTTTGAGTTGTTTGGCCAGTTACCCAGTCTAACTTGTAAAATGTCTACCTCAAAGTACAATTATGTATCGACAGTGTTGAATCAGTATTAATATTCCTCCCAATTCATCTCAGAATCCCTGTATTAACTCCTCATAGGTAGTAAGGTACTTCGTAACATCCTTACTTGAACTGGGTACTAACTGCCTCACTTTTTTGAGGTTTCCTATTCTGGGGACAGTCTACATGGAACAGCTCTGCAGGGCTGTGCTCCAGGGCACAGGGCAGTCTGCATTACCAGGTGTTTCCTTTGCAAAAGGGGAGGTGGAGGACAAGGACTATCTGGAAAACTTGATCCTGAGATCAGTGCCTTGTGTACTGCTAACACTGCTATTTCAAAATGACTTCCCACAGCCTGGGCAACTTAGCAAACTCACCTCAAAATAAAAGTGCTTGGGGTGCAGCTCAGGTACAGCTTCCCTGGGTTTGATTCCCAGTAACTCTCCCCACCCGACCCCCTGCCACACGCAAGGATTCTACCCCAAACTCTAGTTCTCACTTTTTCAACTTTGAGTGTATCTTCTCTCACAATTTGATAAAAAGCATGTCTGACCAAGGAAGGAGGGCCACTAGGCAGGCCTGTTATACCTTTGGTAAAAATCTTGTGAAGTTTTTGGCCTCTCTAGTTGTGAAGAAAGCAGTAACGGACTTTGACGTGATGACCAGTTGTTATGGAATGGGAAGCACTATTTGGATTATCTTAACATTTACCTCCTGAGAATGTCTTATAAACATGCTCTACTGTAACCTAATGGAAAGTGCCCTCGTCTTTGCAGAATCCACCAAGAGAGAAAAGTATTAGATTAGTATTAGTATAAACTAAGGACAACAGTCCCAGAAGGAAACGTGTAAGATTTCTGGGTCCTTCCTTGGTCACGCTATTTTTATTATCCTATTATCATCAAGGGATAGCACTGAGACAAACAAGAGCTAGTCTGCTTACAAGGTTTCCAAGGGAAGACTAAGAAGAAGCCTAAGAAATAGGTTCAAGAAAGTAGCTCAGAAGAAGGATGACCGTAAGATGAGAAGAGGAAAGAGGACACAGTGGGGCCCTTGGCGTGGATAACAGCTCACGAGAAATACTGCAACATGAAGCTTAGTGTTGCTCTTAACTGACAATTCCAGGGCTGGCTTTTGTTGGATGAACTCAGAGTTCTGTCACATTATACCACAACGGTAATAACAACAACATATTTAGCACTTCACTGTTCATAGAATGTGGCCAAAATCGTTTCATTTAATCCTCATAAGTTTTTGAGCTACTGAGTACTACTTTGTTGGTGTTTTTTTGTTATTTTCTGTTTGTTTTGTTTTGTTTTGTTTAGAGAGGGTGATTTGGCCAGAGTCACATAAGGCTCCAAGTCCAGTGCTCTCTAATATTTTTTCTATCTTTATAAAATAAGGGTCACTGGGCTAGCTAAAATATATAGTAGATAAAACATGTTACTAGGTTGCTTACCTTTCAGAGTTTCAGTTATAAAATGTAGGGTTTAGCCATTTTTAAGTTCTCTCACTTCAGCTATTATCTGAAGTTGGGTGGGAGCACTGCAACCTGAAAGAAGGGGTCTGGGAGAGGATGGGAAGACGTCACAGACGCCAGAGACGGTACAGAGGGTTGCAGGTTGGAGAGCCCTGAGGAAACGTGAACACCTCCTCCGGACTGCCCTCAGTTGCTAATGCCGAGGTCTCTTTGAGAGGAAGAATGACAGGCAATACAGCTTTCTTTAAGAAACATATTTCCACTTGAGAAATGTAAAAAGGAAATCATTCTAAAGAAGCAATATGTACAATATGTATATATTAAAAAAATCTTACTAACACAAGAAAAAGAAAAATACAGGCAGCATGGTCCAAAGAAAACAAAACAGTGTGCTTTATTTTAACAGCAACTTCCTTATATTGGAGCACTAGCCAGAATTCAATACTGATGCAAATATAAACTTCTTAGGAGGTCAAAATATAAGTCCAGCAAATTTTCCAAATTTCTTAAAATACAGAATTTTTAAACTATATAAAACATTAGGAACAATGTATATCAGCAATGTGACACAGTCTGAATTTAAGCTTAATAACCAAACCATATAAATTACCTCAAGTAATTTTTGTTAATATTTAGGAAAACAACACATTTTCAATAAGTTAAAAAGTCTACTCTTCCATCTCTCTTTTTTTGGTACTGGGGACCGAACCCAGCAGCAATTTACCTATGAGGTATACCCCCAGCCCTTTTGTTTTGTTTTAAAAACAGTCTAAGTTGATGAGGCTGGTCTTAAACCTGTGATCCTCCTGTCTCGGCCTCCCAAGTACTGGGATTACAGGTGTGGACCACCCCATCCAGCTTATTCTTCCCTCTGCTAATCCTTCCAGGAAGTATAACTTCTCTTTACTAAACTTAAATAATAAACCGAAATATTTACTCATAGTAAGAGATTCTGGCATTAACTATAGATGAATTTATCAGAAATAGAAAATCATAAAACATGTCCAGCATTTACAAATGATCACTTTTAGCAAGTCTTTATAAGCCAGCCCTG
Organism: Graphiurus murinus; assembly: GCA_004027655.1. NCBI lineage: Eukaryota > Metazoa > Chordata > Mammalia > Rodentia > Gliridae > Graphiurus > Graphiurus murinus. The sequence goes on along the minus strand of PVLC010012969.1, from coordinate 28,617 downwards.
GATGAGAAAGGTAGTTCTCCACTCTCTAATACCTTCTCGGGCTTATACTGCATAATGTTCGTCGGATAGCATTCTGACTGATGATAAATACTACATAGGAAATTCATTCACCCACTCAACAGTGTTTCATTATACAGCTATTGTTCTGATCAATGTTAAAAGACGTTGAACTCTACTATGCTGACGTTGCTAGAAGTGTCATCAACTTGGCAAGTCATCCTTATGAGACCATTTATTCAACTGGAAAGATGGTACATTCTGGATTTTGTTTGAGTGATTAAAGTCAATAATTTCATTTGTCACTACTTGAAAAGCACTGGATGAGGTATAAGCAGCCTTGCTGGTCCTCGACTTCCTCCAATGGAAAGCATTCTGGAATTTGAGCAGTGAACTTCATCTGGTTCCTATGCAACACACGGCTCCAAAGACGTGAGAGGATCTGAGATACACATTCCCTTTCGGGCAGGGAGACCCCAGTCTCAAATACTTCAACAATTTACGTTGGACCAGCTGCCCCCTCAGTGGAGTGAGCGCTCACTGAATATGAATGAAGATGTAGCACCCTCACTGCCACCATTCATTACGAATTTTTGCATATATTGTTTTATATCCAAATATGTGCATATAAAACATTTATAAGGGTAAATTAGTGTTAAGAATTTAAAAATTTGCACAGTAACAACCACAAAAGTCATTTCTGTGTCCTGAAACCCTACAAATGTTTTCAAGATTAGAGACCTGAACACCCTGGCAACACGTGAAAACCTGTCGGGTATGTGTTACGCAGGGCTCCAGCGCCGGCCACCTCAGAACAGCAAAGCCAAAGTGATGGTGCTTCCGTTACCGCTCAGTCCTCTACCCAGTCAAAAAGGAGACCACCGAATACTAAACTCAGGAATTTACTAAATAGTGTTGACCTCTACCAGCCAAACTCAGCCCTCACAAACCAGCTACACAGGATAGACGTTCTCGGCTCCTTGTCCATTAAGAGTTTGAAGCATTTTCTATTAAAGCCTTCATTTTTCCTGTAGACTTCAACATATGTGGTCCAAACTGGAAAAGAAACAAAGAATAAAGATAGACACTAGTTTCTAAAACAGTTGTGATATAACCCCCCTCCCAGTCAATGGTCACAGGACTAGATACATTCTGCATGAAAAACCAAGCAGCAAATTAAAACCTTTTTGAGTTAACAGGCTGTTATAAACACAAGACATATGAACAAAAAAAGCAAAGAGAGAGCCAAGTTGGGAGTGGTGGCACACGCCTATAATCCCAATACATGGGAGGATGAGGCAGAAGGATTTCAGGTTTGAAACCAGCCTCAGCAACTGAGTGAGATCCTCAGCAACTTAGCAAGACCATTTAAAAAAATAATAATAAATAAATAAATAGGGCCGGGCGTGGTGGCGCACGCTTGTAATCCTAGCATTCGGGAGGCTGAGACCGGAGGATCCAGGTTCGCGGCCAGTCTCAGCTACCTAGTGAGGCACTCCGCAACTTAGACTCGGTTTCAAAATAAAGAATAAAAAAATAGGGCTGGGGGTGTAGCTCGGAGGTAGAATGCCCCTGAGTTCAATCCCCAGTACCGCAAAAAAATAAAAAAAATAAATAGGGGTATGGGTTTAGCTTGGAGGTACAATGTCCATGGGTTCATTCCCCTGTACCGAAAGAAAACAAAGTAGTAGCCAAATTTCTTCCTAGAAAACTACAAATATCTTAGCAACATGTTACTTTAGTGGAATTTTACTTTTGAGTAAGGCAGAAAACTAACTTTCCTTTTCAACATCAAAGAATTTAAGGGCACTATTAGTTGCCTCTCTGGAATAAGCAAGTACATATTGCTGTGACAGTAATATGAATAGAGAGAATGTGAAAATTAATACTGGAGAGCTTGACTGGGTGTAGTGACACATACTTGTAATACTTGGGAGACTGAGATACAAGGGTTGCAGGTCTGGGGCCAGACTCAGCAATTTAGCAAGATCCTTAGCAACTTAGCGAGACTCTGGTTCAAATAAGAAAAAAATAAAAAAGCTGTAATCCCAGTACTTGGGAGGCTGAGACAGGGGGATCACAGGTTGGAGATCAACCTCAGCAACTTTAGTGAGACACTGTTTCAAAATAAAAACAAAACAAAACAGGGCTGCAAAGCTGGGCATGGTGGTGCACACTTGTAATCCCAGTACTTGGGAGGCTGAGACAGGAGGATCCCGGTTTACCGCCAGCCTCAGCTACTTAGTGAGGCCCTCCGCAACTTAGTGAGACCCTGTTTCAAAAAATAAAGACTAAAAAATAGGGCTGGGGATGTAGCTCAGAGGTACATGCCCCTGGGTTCAATACCCAGTACCACACACACACACACACACACACAAAACAACAACAAAAAAAACAAAACAGGGCTGCAAAGCCGGGCGTGGTGGTGCACGCTTGTAATCCCAGCATTCGGGAGGCTGAGACCGGAGGATCCGGGTTCGCGGCCAGCCTCAGCTACCTAGTGAGGCACTCCGCAACTTAGTGAGACTCGGTTTCAAAAATAAAGAATAAAGATAGGGTTGGGGGTGTAGCTCGGAGGTAGAATGCCCCTGAGTTCAATCCCCAGTACCGCAAAAAAAAAAAAAAAAAACAAAAAAAAAAAACAGGGCTGCAGGTGTAATTCAGAGGTAGAATGCCCCTGGAATCATTCTCGAGTACCAACCCCCGCCCCCAAAACAAAAGAACAGTACTGGAGCGCTCAGTCTCCACCTATGACGCAGCACCTATCTTCAAGACCACATCCATCTCACCCTATTCACAGGGTACCCTGAAAGAAAATGACCTTGCTGTACTGAATTTCACTTCATTATGCTTAAAGACAAATATAACCCTACATGGAAATTTTAACATTAGAAATGGCTAAGCAATGAGATGTGGGGTTCACTTTTACTTTCTTCTTTATGCTCTTCTACAAATCTTAAAATTCCAAATAACTTATTTTATAGTGAGAAAAATTAAAAAAAAAAAATAAATGCTAATCAAAGACATCATCCTCGCTCCTACTAGCTGCAATCACTTGTAGAAAGGGACTAAATCCTGTGCCACACCCCACTGAGTTCTGCAGAGGACATGGGAGTAATGTGTGACGCTGGGGGCAAGGTCATGGAGAGTCTGGACTGAGACGCACCGATGCTGACTCTGAGGCGGCCTCTGATTCACACTTTGGAGCTCCTTTTTCAACCTCGCCTTGGCTATTGCTTCGATACCGGTAAGCAAACTTCCTTTTCAGAGCTTCTGCGATGAGGGCAGCAGGGTCAGTGGCATCCACTGGCTTGGGCTTCACATCTTGCTCTGACCTTAAAGAAATGAACAGAAACCAAGGGGGCAGAGGTCAATGTGCTGGCATCCCTCAGGGAAGTGCGGTTACTCCACAGCTACCCTTGACAAACACTGCCGGCAGTGAGATGGAATCCCAGACTAAGGATCAACGAGAAAGCACACAAGAGTCCCCAAAAGAGCCACTCAGTGCATTCTCGGGGCTCCATCTTCCACGCACATCCAGTGACCACCTAAGTGGGTACACAGCATGCCCTTAATGAATGCACGAATGAAAGAAGTCACAATACCAACTTTACACTGAAGGACTGATTAATTGAAATCTTAAAAAAAAAAAAAAACCACCTGGAAAATATTAGTTTATTTTTGCTAATATCTTAGCTGCTGTGTGTAGGAGGAACTGCTGGGATCCTCCCCACCCCTCCCCTTTGTGTGCGCGTGGTACTGGGGAATGAACCCAAGGGCAATATACCTATTATACCTCCGAGCTACATCCCCAGCCCCCCCTTTTTTTATTCTTATTTTTTGTTTGGAAACAGGGTCTCCCTAGGTTGCTGACAGTCTCATTAAGTTGTTGAGGTTGTCTCCAACCTGCAATTCTCCTGTCTCAGCCTCCCAAGTACTGGGATTATAGGTGTGCACCACCATGCATGGCTGGGACCCATCTCTTTTGAATTAAAAACTTAACTATTCGTAGTAGTTATATTATAAAATGAAGTTTCTAAAGAAGCCTGGTATTTGGGTTTATAAGACATAAACAAATGGGGAAGTGATAAAGAAAGTAAATGTACCCTCACCTCTTGACTGACCGAAGTTTTACACTGTTCATATCTTTAAGGATTTCTAGCATATTTGGCATGTCGGGTTTCTTTGGGTTATTCTTAGCCAAAGTCTTTCCAGTACTGGCTCTTTGCTCTCTTCGCTCTTTAATCAGATCGATAGCAGACATGCTTTGGTGGAGTCCCGATGGAGGCGGGGGTGGAGGTGGAGGAGGGGGTGGTGGGGGAGGGGGTGGTGCTGAGGTAACAGGTGTGGGGGAATCCAGGTCTCCTACAGAAGAAATATGGAAAACCAAACTTAATCCTGTGCGTAACAGACAAAGAATATAACCTTTTAAAAGCAAACCTATATTAGGCACTTTTGTATTCCTAAAAGCAATAACCTTAAAGATTCTCAGTTATGTAAGGAGAAAAGCAGTCTCACCAACTTGGTGAGTAACGCCTGAATCTCTGAGCTGCTGTATCATTCAATCCAAACTCTCCAGATGGAAAAGTTCCATTTAACTTAACAGGGCTGTCTTTGTGATATCAATGCTCAGTTTGTGGCACAGTGTGTAATCACCTTGAATAGGAATATAAAGCAGTCTGTATTGTATAAATACCTGTATTTCTTAATTTTTTAGTGGAGGTGGTGATACTAGGGATTGAACCTGGGGCATTCTACTTCTGAGCTACACTCCTAACCCTATTTAATTTTTTATTTGAAACAGGGTTTCATTAAGTTGCTGAAGGCCTTGCAAAGTTGCTGAGGCTGGCCACGAACCTGTAATCCTCCTGTCTTAGCCTCCCAAGTACCAGGTTTACAGATGTGTGCCATCATACCGGGCTAACACCTATTTTTAATATGAAGTTAGATAATTTAGTACTAATTATATAACTACTAGGAAAAAAATCTTAAATCTTTTTTTTTTAAAGTATATTTTTATACAGGAGCATTAAAGGGTTGCACTGACTAAATATGTCTGGGAGAGAAATTTTAGAATTACTGTTGAACAAACTTGCAGAAAAAAAAAATTCTTGCATTCCTGTACTCCCAGTACTTGAAAGGCTAACACAGGAGGATCGTAGGTTCAAGACCAGCCTTGGCAATTTAATGAGACCCTGTTTCTGGATTTAAAAAAAAAGAGAGAAGGAGGAGAAAAAAAACCAGGGTAGGTTTATAGCTCAGAGATAAAACAGCCTTGGGTTCAATCCCAGGTACCAAACACAAAAAAATTCATACTTAATTTTCAAAACAAGAACTGAAAGTTAATGAGGTATAAAATAAGTACCTAAAATTCTTATTTTTATGTAATTCAAAGTTACAGAGTTATTTACTGGGTGAACTATATTGATGATGAGAAGGGAAAAATAGCACTGACGCACAAGAGTTTGCTCAAAAGGTTTGGACTACAAATAGAACTTAAACATGCACTCCAAATTATCTCACTGTTTACAGTAGTTTTCCTAGTCTGCCAGAAGAGGGAGGTAAAGGAAGAGAAAACAATTTAAAGTAAACAGAAGAAAAAGGTAGGACTTTAGGTTTTTGAAAAGTTACGCGCTTTTGCAAGTCACTGAAGGAACACTTACAATCCCTCTAGCCCAGATGCCCAGAGTGCCACCATGCCATCATGCCCAGGCTAGAGGAGAGTTCTACCGTGCACAAGCAGAGTGGCTCAGAGGCAAGGAAACAACTGTCCTTATCCTTTCAACAGAACAGATTAATGCTGAGTCTAGCCAGGGGTTGGGAACAACCACAGGAAAAACAGCCACTACTTGCCAACAGGTTAGCAGGCTAGGATTGAGGCCATGGTTTCTCAGTCACAGAGGACAGGATATCACACTAATTAAAGCAACAGCATTAAATGAGGAGTCAAAAGACCTGAATTGAGTTTCTACAAGAGGTCTGACCATTAAGTAGCAGCTGTGTGCTAAAGGCATTTCATATACTTTCCATATTTATTCACACAGTAACTTGATAACCGGTAGATTATATCTGTTTTAGGAGAGGGGAGGCGAAAGGTGAAATCTTACCTCTGGACACACAGGCAGGAACCAGCACTTGACCCAAGTCCCGCCCAGAAACCCAGGCTCCTTTCACTAGACAGGAACCCATGGGATGACCTCATGTCCAAAGGAGGGGTGTTATTATTACAGACAGCTATGCTTCCCATGAGAAAAGTCTTCTCAACAGTAGCAATTCAACGGCATAAATTTCCAAATAGATTTTCTAGTCATCTTCTCTGAAAGCATCAAGATTGTATAAAACAAACACACAAAACCTACCAAGCCTTGCCCAGGTTCTGCACTAAACAAGGCAGAAGACTAACACTTCAACGTCAAGAGCTTACTTAAATGACAGATTTACAGACCTGCAATGAGGTTCTGTTGCTCCTGCAGTGTTACAATTTTGGCGATCTGAGCTCTGAGAGCGGCGAGTTCATTTTCCAGTGCGCAGATCTTCTGCAGGGCCTCTTCATTGGCCAGTGCGGTGGTCTTCGGCAGAAGCTCCTCTTGAGACAAATTTGGCAAGGAAATTTGCCTGCTTGGGGGCTTCTCAAAGAAAGGAAGGTCATCTTCAAGGAGGGGCTTTGACCTGACCTCTGTCCTGGAATGAAGATATAAGGGTGGCTGTCAAGGCTTTGTAAGAGGATACGAGAAATCACCACCACCCATTAACAAAGTATCAGATACTGCATAATGCCCACTCACCACTTTTCGAGCCATCTTACATAAATCTCTTTAAGTGTTAAAAAGAGCAAAGCCCTTGTCAACCTTATATAGCTGCATACCCTGTCTGGGTTTCTTATTGCCAGCATTCTTAATTTCCACAGAATATGCACAACCTAACACTAGCATGAAGCGTCACCGATTCCGGCACAGTGTTTGCTAATTCATGTTGTTTTTGCTGGAACTAAGAAATGATTTAATGCTCCTAAAAATGGTGAACGAATTATTATATTAACAACAAAATCAGATAATCCAGCAGCCCTTCCCCCAGGTCTTGGCTTCTTCCTATCAACGTCAGTGTTTCCCATGTATAACAGAACACATCCATTTGAAAGTCATATGGTAACAATGTGGACCAAATGTGGCATGAGAAACTGAAAAAAGGAGAACTAGGAATCATAATCGAATCTATCAATATCTACATAAATGATCTCATTTTCATCTGGGAGTAAAGGTTTTTTTTTAATTTTTTTTTTTTTTTATTGTTCCCAATCCAACAGTTCCAAATAGAAGTCTTTTGGAGTTGAGAATAAAATTCAGATTTCTTTTCAACTGTCAAAGAATATACTAACCATTTCCTCCTATTTTATATAACTAAGTTTTCCTGGCTTCCCCTTTAAGCCCTTTTCTATCTTAAAATTTTTCCCTTTTTAGAAAAAATTCAGTCTTAGTTCTCTGCAAAAACCTGTCAGCTTGGAAACAACAATTTGGCATTCTGGTCACTGAGAACTCTATAATACCAGAAGGATTCTTCTTGGAAGAACAGGCAGTAATTTTAGTTCCCAGCTATAGACAAGACTACCTGGGGAGTGGTAAGCCAAGGCCCGGGTGCTGCATCATTTGGGAATATTGGCCCATGTCTGAAAGTTACTGGGGAACTAACACTGGTGTCGCATCCAGGGCAAGGCGTTCCTCTCCATCACGCTTTTTTTTTGTAGTATCAGGGATTGAACCCAGAAGCGCTCTACCTCCAAGCCACGCCCCAGTCTTTTTTCTTTCTTTCTTTGGAAACCGTATCTCACTAGGTTGCTGAGAGTCTCACCAAGTGACCGAGGCTGTCCTCAAACCTGTGATCCTCCTGTTTCATCCTCCCAAGTACTGAGATTACAGGAGTGTGGCACCATACCCAGCCATCACCACATTTAATCTAAAGATCATAAGGCAGATGATACTATTTCATAGCTGAGGACACAAGGTCAGTATCACAAAGCTAGTGTTTGCAAGAGCCAAAATTGGAGTTTTTCAGGCTATCCATGTTGCTATCCTTCTATGAAAGATATACAAGTGTTATTTAGCCCTACTTAAAAACATAATTTTTTTTGCTGGGCGTGGTGGCGCACGCTTGTAATCCCAGCATTCGGGAGGCTGAGACCGGAGGATCCGGGTTCACGGCCAGCCTCAGCTACCTAGTGAGGCACTCCGCAACTTAGTGAGACCTGGTTTCAAAATAAAGAATAAAAAATAGGGCTGGGGGTATAGCTCGGAAGTAGAATGCCCCTGAGTTCAATCCCTAGTACCGCAAACAAACAAACAAATAAACAAAAAAACCCATAATTTTTAAAGCTGAGAATACATTACCACATTTCGTAACATAGTTCCAGATGTGGAACATTTATAAAGACTTAAATACAGTCCATGTATATAATTATATAACAATTATATAACATAAGTTAATATAACATATAAGCTCTAGATTATGATTTCCAACCTACTTTAATGTACCTGTGTCGATTTCATTGAAATAGTCAAAGAATTCAAACCATGGAACTTGAGTTAGAAGAAATCAACCCACGTTTGATCAAAGACTTTAACCATATTAATTTTTATTACTTTACTTTTCTTCACACTGAAAATGGTGAACCATTTCACCAGGAGTGTCTCTGGCATACTCAAGCTCGCATATGAACAGAATGAAGGAGTGCTCTGACTTGAGCATTAAAGATGAGAAAAGAAGCTGGGCTTGGTGGCACACACTTGTAACCCAGTACTTAGGAGGCTGAGACAGAAGGATCACAGGTTAGTGGCCAGCCTTAGCTACTTAGTGAGGCCCTCTGCAACTTGGTGAGACCCTATTTCTTTTTTTTTGCGGTACTGGGGATTGAACCCAGGGGCATTCTACCTCTGAGCTACACCCCCAGCCCTATTTTTTATTTTTTATTTTGAAACAGGATCTCACTAAGTTGCAGAGAGCCTCACTAAGTAGCTGAGGCTGGCCAAGAACCCGGATCCTCCTGTCTCAGCCTCCCAAGTACTAGGATTACAAGCGTGCGCCACCATGCCCAGCTGAGACCCTATTTCAAAATAAAAAATTTTACACAAATTGGGCTGAAGGCACAGGTCAGAGGTAGAATGCCCCTGGGTGGTGGTGGTGGGGGGATGAGAAAAGAGCCCTACCTGACTTCTTTTTCCTTGCTATCAATAATAACACATTAGCTGGGCATGGTGGCAAATGTTTGTAATCCCAGTACTTGGGAGGCTGAGACAGGAAGATCCTGAGTTCGCAGCCAGCCTCAGCTACTTAATGAGGCCCTCCGCAACTTAGTGAGACCCTATTTCAAAATAAAGAATAAAAAATCGGGCTGGGGATGTAGCTCAAAGGTAGAGTGCCCTTGGGTTCAATCCCCAGTATCACAAAAAAAAAAAAAAAAAAAAATAGTAACACACTGTGCCCAACTGTTTGTTAAGTCACAGATTCCATTGAAAAGCTGATTTTTTCCAGGTAAATGACTATACACACACAGTCCTGATAAGATTCTGCTCGTACAATCTCATGAGTCATGGTGCTCAAGTAAAGAATCTCTATGATTTACCTTGCTAAAAGATCACAGTAAAAGCCAGTTTATAAAAACTGGTAACTCTCAGCCGGGCGTGGTGGCGCACACTTGTAATCCCAGCATTCAGGAGGCTGAGACCGGAGGATCCAGGTTCATGGCCAGCCTCAGCTACTTAGTGAGGCACTCCGCAACTTAGTGAGACTCGGTTTCAAAATAAAGAATAAAATTAGGGCTGGGGGTATAGCTCGGAAGTAGAATGCCCGAGTTCAATCCCCAGTACTGCAAAAAAAAAAAAAAAAAACCCAAAAAACTGGTAACTCTCACCCAGGCTGTGCCTGGGATTTTTTTTTTTTTTTTTTTTGCAGTACTGGGGATTGAAGTCAGGGGCATTCTACCTCCGAGCTACACCCCCAGACCTATTTTTTATTCTTTATTCTTGAAACCGAGTCTCACTAAGTTGCGGAGTGCCTCACTAGGTAGCTGAGGCTGGCTGCGAGCCCGGATCCTCCGGTCTCAGCCTCCCAAATGCTGGGATTACAAGTGTGCGCCACCACGCCCGGCTTGGGATGTTTCTTTTCAGCAACAATTACTACCCCAAAAAGAAAAAGAAAAAAGGAAACCTTTATTTCCGGACAGCCCTGTGCCCAGCTAAGGGACTATACTCCCTAGTTTCTCCTGAAGTTTCACATGGACACACGACTGAGCTGTAAAGAAATTGCAGGCAGAATGTTGCATGCCATCTAGGAGGTGGGCGCAGAGGGAGTGACTACATGAGAAGTCCTGCGTCTCAAGCTTCCTACTGAAGACCTTGAGTGCATGGTGGTGCTGGAGAGTGGTAGAGGCCCAGAAGCCAACTTGATACGAAAGCCCACATTAAAGATGGCAGAGAGCTGGCTGGTTCCTGAAGAAACTGTGGAAACACTCTATCAGCTCCAAGCATCTACCCTTGGATGTCTTTGATCTGAGAGAGATAAACTACCTTGAAAGAAAAGTAAACTTAAATTTGTTTAAGTCATCATTCTTAAGGGATTCTATTATAAGCAGTCAAATTTAATCTTGTTAGTCGGGCGTGGTGGCGCACGCTTGTAATCCCAGCATTTGGGAGGCTGAGACCGAGAATCTGGGTTCGCGGCCTCTGCAACTTAGTGAGACTCGGTTTCAAAATAAAATAAAGAATAAAAAATAGGGCTGGGGGCGTAGCTCTGAGGTAGAATGTCCCTGGGTTCAAACCCCAGTACTGCAAAAAAAAAAAAAAAAAAAAAAAAAAAAAAATTAATCTTGTTAACACATTTAACATTAGATTTTATTTAGTTTTCCTTTAACTGGATATTGACATTTTATTTTTACTTGAGAGCTGTATGATTCTTCATTCTACTTTGGATTTTTGATGGGGGAATCTGTGGACTCTTAGCTTTTGGCATTGTGCACTGAATTCAGATGTTTTTCCTTAAACCTAATTTCATTATCTGTTAATTAAATTATAATATACAATGTTTGCAAGCTGGTTGTTTTTTTGTTTGTTTGTTTTGTTTTATTTTTGCCTATAACATTTTCTTCTCCCAGTACTGGGAATTGAACCCAGGGGCATTCTACCTCTGAGCTACACCCCCAGCCCTATTTTATTTTTTTATTTTGAAACAGGGCCTCACTAAGTAGCTGAGGCTGGCCGTGAACCTGTGATTCTCTTTTCTCAGCCTCCAAGTATTGGGATTACAAGCATGTACCACCACACCCGGCTCTGCCTATAGTATTTTAAACAAAAAGATTTGGGGCGGACGTGGTGGCACACGCTTGTAATCCCAGTACTTGGGAGGCTGAGACTGGAGGATCTGAGTTCGCAGCCAGCCTCAGCTAACCTAGTGAGGCTCTCTGGAACTTAGTGAGACCCTGTTTCAAAACAAAAGAATAAAAAATATGACTGGGGTTTGGCTCGGAGGTAAAATGCCCCTGGGTTCACTCCCCAGTACTGGGGAAAAAAAAAAAGATTTGGAGAATAAATATCCTCATTATTTCCTAGTTCTTGCATACCTAGCAACCATAATACCAACTTTATTTAACTTGGAATATTTGTGGGTTAGAGAAATGTCGGGATGACAAAGCTTCAATTACAGTTTCCTTTCTTAGCCTAACACTGGAAAGAAACAAATGATGAAATTTCTTCAAAGAATACATGAAGAATAAAGGAAAAAGCTTCTGTAAAGAACCATAGCAAAGCTCTAATTGAATGTCAATATACTCTTTGAAAGACTGTATGTACTCTAATCATCCTATAACAAAGAATAAGACATTACACTTTTGGAAAAAATTTACTGTGGCTCTTTGTTGATATGGCTGGCTAAATTGTGATTTTCACCTGCCCCTCAATGGGTAATTACACTTGCCATCAGTATACTATCACGTATTTGTATTTAATTTGTATCTTCAAATATATTGGTAATATTTTATTTTTAGTAACTGAACAACAATGGTTTTTTTTTAATTACTTCTTGAAAGAACTAGGGAAAGTTCTGGAAGGTAGAATAGTGGGAGTGAAAGAATTTCAGCATCATAAACACACCTTGGTAAAATACAGAAAAATCACAAATAAAAGTAGAATTACGGTAGCCCACTTGTTCAAAACTGTAGTAGAGAAAGAAGGGAGAATTACTGTAACTGAGAGGGAGTTTGGAGGAGTGTGATCAGAAGCAAGGTGTCCTCAGGACAAAGAAGTTAGTGAGATGCAACCACCATGGGTGTCAGGCATGAGGAGTGTCTGAAGGTGACACAGAGGAAATGGAACCAAGGAGGAGGAAATAGAACCTGTGGACAAAGATGCTTCAATACCCCTATTGTCTTCCTATTCCACGAAAGCAGAATTCTCTTTGTTTCCCAAAACTTACCTAAAAGAATGAATATATTCGGATCTGGAAATGGGAATGAGGCTGATGGTTGGTTTTCATGTTATGAATGAGTGCATTGGTTTCATGCAGCCTATATATACAGGAAAAAATCTGAGATACTGGAACCTTTAGTGCTAGTAAATGAAAAATTATTCTACACTACTGTTTATTTAGAAACTAATGGTCACATTAGCAGAGATTATATCTCCCGCCTAACATTCTCCTAGAAATTATGAAACCTAAAAGTATTAAATCCTTATAAGTTTGTTTTAAAATATCATGTAAGTAAGCCAATCTTCAAATTCCATGAAGACTTATTCCTCAATATACAGAACTGGAACAAGATAATATGACACACTGAATTAAATATCAACTGCAAGAGAAAGAGAGAGATAGGTATCAAGTACGGGTGTCCCAAAAGCAGAGCATAAACAACCAAAGTGTGAAGTTTCTTAAAACCATTTTCACCATACCTACTTCTACTGGTCAGATCCTGTTTGTTTGATTTTGGTTCCCAAATGCCTTAAGGCAGAAGCGTGCAGGCTCCTATTTATAATAACACTGCACTGGAATTAGTTCTAATTTCTTCAGTGTTGGTCACTTTTGGAGCACAATTTACATAAACACAAAGAGCTTGCTCCTTTAACTACCGCAAAGAAAATCCTAAAACAAACGTCATACATGGTCGGGGTCCATCCCTTTATCTCAGTTACGTCAAACTCAGAACCTGCACGGTGTCCCAATGAAGGAGATATTTCCAAACTGCTTATTATTGATGTTGCCTCACCTTTTTGGTTTAGAAAGCAACCTAGAAAGGTATAAAATTTACTTTCATTTTATTAGAATTCAGGGCCCACACTGCTTTCTGGAAGAGGCCTAAATTTCTTAGTTTAACGCATGACCTTTAAACTTCAACGTATCTGCTACAGCGCACTCTTTTCTTTGACTCTCTAGTTTCACGGAGCCATTTGGCATTCTTCAAATATGCCATCTTGTCTCCTGACTGAATTTTAAACAAGTTCTTCACTATTTGCACGGCTCCTACTGACACCACAATGTTGACTCAGCTCTAGCATTCCCTTCTCTGAGAAGTCTTGCTTAACTCTTTGTCCAAAGAGAGGTCTTCTGCAATTGCTTAGTAGACTTCACATTATCAGTAATAACGATTTTCTTTTAATCTCCTTTAGCACAGCAAGTATTCCTCAAACATAAGAACTGTGTTTTATTCCTGATGCCAAAGATGAGTGAAGAACATTATGCTGAATAACTATTTATTAGATTAAACGCAGTCACTATTTTATTCAGGCTTGTTCAATAAATGGAAACACCTCTATTTTTTCCTTTGAATTAGAACTCCTCTTGATTCACAATTTTTAGGAAACATTCTCCAAATATGCAAAGTCTCTACTATGATACACACAGATCACTCTGCCCCAGAGAGACTTTTATAATTACTGTATTTACCTAAAACATATGCGTGATACTTTTGTCTGGATTCTCACACTAGAATGTAAATTTCTGAAAGGCAGGGAATTCTATGGTTCTTACAAAATTAAAACACAAATATATGTCCCTAGGTTCACATTAAAATGGATAAAAAACAAAGACTACTCAAGAAAAAGAATATGGTAAGTTACTAGAGATCAAACTAGGTTACTAAAAGGAAGCATTCAAATACAGACAACACAGCTAAGCCGGGAACCTGCCACACTAACCTCAGTCTGGTTGAGCACTCTCCTTCTTCTTTGTCTACCCATCCGACATCAGCAAAAGATGCCACAGCATCCTCTCCTGGGTGGTTGGGACTCCATTCTGTTGCATGGCTGGTAAGCTGTAAGTTACAAATGGGGAAAATCCTTCATCAGGCACCAAAATGTTATTAAAGTGAAATTTTTACTCACCTAGAAAAAAATTCATCACCTCTGGTGTTACAGACACATGGCTGGTTTCTCACGTTTCCACTGAAGGTTCCCATCAAAGGGATCATATCATACTGCATGACAAGATCTGAACTATAATTTAACTTTGCCCAATTTATTTTACAGTTTTTTTATTTTTATTTTTTTTGTAGTGATGCGAATTAAACCCAGGAGTGTTCTACTCTGAGCTATACCCCCAGCCCTATTTTACTAAGTTTCTGTGAGTCTCACTAAGTTGCTGAGGTAGACTTTGGACCTGCAATCCTCTGGTCTCAGCCTCATAAGTACTGGGAGTACAGACATTTGCCATCACACCCAGCACAAGTTACGGTTTTTTTATTTTTGTTTGTTTGTGGTACTGTGGATTGAACCCAGGGCATTCTACCTCTGAGCTTCACACCCAGCCCTATTTTAATTCTTTATTTTGAAACAAGGTCTCACTAGGTTGCAGAGGGCCTCACTAAGTAGCTGAAGCTAACTACAAACCTGTGATCCTCCTGTCTCAGCCTCCTAAGAACTGGGATTACAAACATGCGACACCACGCCTGGCTAATTTTTAAAATTCTGATTCAAGCAGGGCACAATGGCATGTGCCTGTAATCCCAGCTACTTGAGACATTGAGGAAGATCACAAGGTTAAAACCAGCCTCACCAAGTTAGCATGACACTGTCTCAAAATTAAAAATAAAAACGGCAGTATGCAAAAAGTGCTGACTTCAATCTCCAATAGCAAAATTAAATTAAATTAAATTGATTCATCCTAACATGTTAAGAAAAATTTGAGATTCTAAGCAGTAGAAATCATTTTTCTGAACAGATTTAGTAAAAAAAAAAAAAAAAAAAAAAAAAAAAAAAAAAAAAAAAAAAAAATTAAAAAAAAAAAAAAAAAAAAAAAAAAGGAGGAACACAAAGAACAAGTGATTAATTAGGACTAAAAGCAAAAATGTTTTTAAGTGATAATATAGCAGTAGTGTTCTATGTACATATATTCTTATATTATTGAAAAATTTTAGAAACTTATTGAATCTCTTGATTTTTAACATGGATTAAAAAGCAAAAAATACAAAGAGCAGTAGAACAGAATTTTTTAGCTAATATAAACACATGGACAAAGGAAAGAATATTTTGAAATAAATACAACAAAGAAAAAAGATACATATACTGAAACCTATTATGGAAAATAAATGGAAAGCGTTTAACTAAATTTTGATCGTGTTATATGTGAAAGGTCAATGAATAACAATTTTAAAATAAAATTATCAAGTTAATTTCATTATTTTAAAAAGTGAAGAGTGAGGTTTAAACAAAAAAGAAAATCTTCTCCCCTCCCTTATTTTGCACTGGGGATTGAATCCAGGGCCTCAAGCACAACAGGCAAGCACTCTACTACTGAGCTACATCCCCAGCCCCACTCCCTTTTTTATTCTTATCTTGAGATAGGACATCACTAAATTGCCTTGTAATACTACTGCCTCAGCCTCAGGAATAGCTGGGAGTACAGCCATATGCCAACACTCAAACAATTCACATTTATATTTGAAGCCCCTCCATACCAAACAAAGTAGTTTTGTCATTTAAGTCAAACTCATTCCAAAGACAAAAGTGTGTGTCAAAATGCTTTAGCGGCCATTTGAGCAGATGCTCAGCGAACACTCTTGAATGACATAAGCATGGAATGGGAAGGACAATTTCTGGGAAAATTCATTCAGTAAATACAAGTTAAGGTGCAGGTAAGGGACAGGCAGCACTGGTGAGGGGGAACGAGGGCCAGAAGTTCTACATAACCACTGCATGCATGGATGGCTTATGGGAAGTCTGATAAAGAAAGGACAACTTACTGACAGTAAGTCCAGCAAGGTCCTATCCTACTATAGCTGCTGTTAACAGAAAGGAAAAAATGAAGACAGAAAATTTAGAGTAACTTATTTTTAATGCTTTTAAGAAGTTCACTTTAACATTTGAAAAAAATTTAAATTATCCAAAATTCAATTGTTTACTAGGAATCTTACTAGAGTATCTTTGGTTAATTAAAAATATTCTATAAATGTATGCCTTTACCAGCTTGTACCTAACAAAGATGTATGATTACAATGCACCAATTAAAAATAAATAAATAAATATTCTGATAACATAAAACTATACTAAAGAAATAGATTCATTTAATAAAGTGCTTAGAAGTATAATGCAGTCCTCCCTTGGAATCCATGGGAGACTGGTTTCCAGGACAACTCTTCCCCACCCATACCCAAAATCCCATAATTCTCAAATCCCTTGTATAAAGTTGTATATATTATTTGCATATAATTTATATATATCCTCCCATGCCTTAAATCATATCTAGATTACTTGTTTGTTTGTTTGTTTTTGCGGTACTGGGGATTGAACTCAGGGGCGTTCTACCTCCGAGCTATACCTCCAGCCCTATTTTTTCTTCTTTATTTTGAAACCGAGTCTCACTAAGTTGCGGAGTGCCTCACTAGGTAGCTGAGGCTGGCCGCGAACCCGGATCCTCCAGTCTCAGCCTCCCGAATGCTGGGATTACAAGCGTGCGCCACCACGCCCGGCTTAACTAACACTTATATTCTATGTTTCTTTACTTGTACAACTGAAAATTCATAAAAATGCACCCCCAGAATACTTTAGTGATTACTTTTACAACTGCCAATAAATAATGTTACTTCCTTAAAGATGATTTTCTTCAGGGACTTGAAATGTAGCTCAGTGATAGAGCACTTGCCTAACACTGACAAGGGCTTGCATTCACTCCCCAGCACCACCAACAAACAAAAAAAATGTCTTGAGAAAAATACTAAAACATAACATGCCCTAGATCCTCAACCTTATCTGACACCGCTCCTAATCCTCTATATTTCTATTTCCCAGAGTTTTGGGTTTGTTTGTTTTTTTTAAGAAAAAAACAAAGGTATAGAGGACTAGTTCGGTGTGGTGGCACATGCCTGTAATACCAGTACTTGGAGGGCAGAGACAGGAGGATAGCAGGTTTACATAGCCAGCCTCAGCAACTTAGTGAGGCACTCCACAATTTATTGAGACCCTGTTTCAAAATAAAAAAGTAAGATCAGGCTGGGGGTATAACTCAGAGGTAGACCACTCCTGGGTTTAATCCCCAGTACCACAAAACAAAAAAAAGAAAGAGGGAGAAGAGAAAGAGGAATAACAGCAGACTCAAAACACCTAAGTAGCAGATTAAAAACTCCTTCTAATTATCAGTGTTAAATTTTAAATTTGAATAGCATATATGTAAATAAAAATCTCACTATAAAGAAATGATCATCTTTAACTACATTTTATTTTTTTGTACTAGAGATTGAACCTAGGGGCATTCTACCTCTGAGCTATACCCCCAGCTTTTTTTTTTTTTTTACAGTTTTTGAAATAGAGCCCGGTGTGGTGACCCATGCTTGTAATCCCAATACTTGGGAGACTGAGGTGGTCTGCAGATTCATGGTCAGCTTTAGCTACTTAGTGAGGCCCTCCACAATTAGTGAGACCCTGTTTCAAAATAAATAATAAAAAAATAGGGCTGTGGATGTAGCTGAGGTAAAATGCCCCTGGGTTCAACTCAAGAAAAAAAAAAAAGTTGTTTTTTTTTTTTTAAAAAAATAGGGTCTTGCAACCAGGTTTTGTGGCGCACGCTTGTAATCCCAGCATTTGGGAGGCTGAGACTGAAGGATCTGGGTTCGTGGCCAGTCTCAGCTGCTTAGTGGGGCCCTCTGCAACTTAGTGAGACCCTGTTTCAAAATAAAGAATAAAAAAATAGGGCTGGGGCTGTAGCTTGGATTTAGAATGCCCCCAGGTTCCATCCCCAGTACTGCAAAAAAGAAAAAAGAAAAAAAAAAAAAGGGTCTTGCTAATGCTAAGGCTTACCTCATTCCTGTGATTCTCCTGTCTTAGTCTCCCAAGCACTGGGATTACAAGCATACACCACCATACCCAGATCTTCCACTATATTTTTAAAATAGGTCACCAAAGTTTCTGTTACTTTACTCTTTTTTATTAATGTTAATCAATCTCTTCAAATGCAATTCTTGTACAAAATCTAATATTCTTTTTTCTGCCTACACCCTTTTTACATGACTGATAATAACAAAGAAAGAGAATCCTCCCAAGTAAATGTATATGGCTATAGCATTTCAGCCCACAGGAAGATTTGCATAGAAAATTTGTGTCTTTTTTTTTTTTTTTTTTTTTAAACCACAGGGCATTCTACCTCCCTATGAAGCTGAGGCTGCCTGGAACCTGAGATCTTCCTGTCTCAGCCTCACAAGTACTGGGATTATAGGTATATGTCACCATGCTCAGCTTCTGGTTTCTCAGTATCCCTCTCTTGTCATGACTCCAGTTACATAAATACAAATGCTGCAGCCGGGTGTGGTGGCGCACCCTTGTAATCCCAGTACTTGGGAGGCTAAGACAAGAGGATCCTGGCTCCTGGCGAGCCTCAGCTACTTAGTGAGACCCTCCACAACTTTGTTAAGACTCTGTTTCAAAATAAAGAATAAAAAATAGGACTGGGGGCACAGCTCAGAGGTAGAATGTCCCTGGGTTCAATCCCCAGTACTGCAAAAAAAATAAATAAATAACAAAAAACAAATGCTGAAGCAGGTTCTCCTGCAACTAGAAGGTTACATAGATAAAATAAACAGCCTTGGTTTTTTTTTTTTAAATCCCCCTGTGGCGCTGGCTGGGGTTTGAACCTAGGGTCTCAAATCAGGCAAACATTCTACCACTGAACTAGGCTCCCAGCCCCAGAAAGAACATTTTAAAAGGACTGAGCAATCAGGAAAAAGTTAATAAGCCTTAGTAAGGGGCATTTCTGAGGTTCTGAATGATGAGTTAACTATATTCCCCAAATCTTCACATGCTTCTGCTAGAGAATGTTGTCACACTTTATATTAATAAATGTTGAACTGAAATGTTCTGTCATATTACTATCATAGAGAACTACTGGAAAAAAAAAAGAATATAGTAGTATGATTAAGTCTAACACTATAATAACAGTAAGGAACAAATAGCACAAATCAAAGAAAACAGGAGTATCCCTAAGCAAAGAGTAGAGTTGCTCCTGATTTACTGCTCGAAGAGAATCCTAATACTTGAAAATTCAAAAGTACTCCTACGGGATGGGGATACAGCTCAGAGGTAAGAGTACTTCCTAGCATGAGTTCAATGTCCAGCACAACACACACCAGTAAGGAAACTCCTGATTCAGGATTTGGCTATCACAACTTCTTTGCTTTTGATGCTGCCATTGCTAATGCAGGGGATCCAATATGCATTGCTGAGTTTGAAACCACTGATGGAGAAAACAACTTATACGACATCCACAGAGACATCCAAAAACAAACTAGGGAAACAGAGTGGCCGTCCTAACACTAAAGAAAATAATGGCGGTATCTTAAACAACTGAAGGCCTATGTTTGAGGTCACTGGGGAATTAGCAATTGTTTAAGCTTATCACAGGTTCTAAATCTTCACATATGTATTTTTAAGAAGGATAGATGTCTTAAAGATCTTGAGAGGAACTAAGATTAGAAAGATTTTATTCTGGTTGTTAATCCTCTCTTATTTTATTGGTACCTGCATCAGTAGGAGGAAAGGTCAAAAACAACAAAGTACTTTTGAGACCATTTTGCCTATTTATACTTCTGATGTACTTAATAATATTAAAATGTGAAATATAAAACACAGTACCTGAAACTGAACTCGTGGACACTGAATCAGTGATAAGTTAGTACCAATTTTCCTTACAATACTTCGAGATGAACCATATGGCTTTCCAGACCAAAGTACCTGAAGAAGTAGGAAAAAAGCAAAAGTTTAATTACAAGACTTTGAAACCTATTAATACAAAGCATTAGACTATTTACTGCATGACATGCTAGCACATTAATTATGGTTGTCACAAAGCTCTAAATGTTATGGGAAACAAGCTCATATTTTTCAATTAAAAATTAAGTTTGTCTGTATGAGGACATATATATACACATATACACATATATCATACATATATGCAGATACAGCTGGCTATTTTTAAGGCAATAAAGTTTAATGTAAGGCAGTACATTATAATATAGAGTAACAACTACATTTTTAAATAACACTGTATTTGGAGTAAAAGTTTACTTTCATTAGATTTTCTCACTATTTTGCAAAGCAAACATTATTTTTTCTCCTGTATTTTTGGAATTTTTATAACAAACATTTTCTTTAAATATGAGCTACTTTACCTATAATAAACTTTTTCAAAATAAACCCGAGTTAGTACAAAGTGTGGACATCAACCTGTGCCATGCATGCTTTTGGCTACACAAGCACCTGGCCAAGGCAGAGCAGAGGCGGAACCTCAGCCACACTGCGCGCCAAGCACTGCGTCTTCTTGGAGGACCTTGTACAAAGGCACTAAATGAGCTGGTCCTGCCAATGACGAGCAGAACTTCTCTGATGAAATAATGTACACAGGACATTAAGATACGCTTAAAGCAAAAACAAAAACACACCCTTAAAGCAAAAACAAACAATAAACACACATATAGGATGTTAAATCATTACAAATTGTACCTTGAAACTTCTCCCCCAGTATATGATCTTTTCTTAAAGAGAAAAACTATCCATCTGTTTTGAGTGCTATACCTGAAAGCCTAGACAGAAGAGGTAAAGAAAGGTAGTATGCCATTAAAAGCCATTTTTAAAGAAAAGAAAGAGGATAACATGACTACTATACCTAATTCATCAAATTTTAACATTTACTTATATCCTAAAGACTAAACAAATAATACTAAATTAGCTAGGTGTAGATTTTGAACAATGGACACCTCTTCATTTTAAGGTCATTCCACGGCCATTCTACTTTAAAGAATGGAATTAACCAAATATAAACAGTATGACTAACCAACAGGTCATTATAAACAGTGGTGACCCCGGCATTTAACTCAAACCAGACCTTAAGACCATTCTAAGCTTGCACAGCTTATAAAAATGAGCACAGAAGTAATCTGATTTCTTAAATTTTAGCAACCAAACCCAAGTTAGCAATATGTAATAGTAATATGAGTCAAACTGAGGTTCCTGGGGGTATGTATGTATGTATATATAATACCCCTGGCATTTGCCTCAGCTTTTATAAATTTTTATCATCTATGTTTAAGGTTGCACTGACTCTTGCCTAGGAGAGTTCCAAAAGTATTATAATCTATACTGGCTATGATAACCAACATAAACTATAATTATTCCTTTGGAATTACAAATAAAATGAACGACACATTAGAAAAACCTATCAGTATTAAAATATGAACATCATACAAACAAATTTAAGAGCAAAGTTTGTCTGAAGCTTGGAGCAAAATATCATTCACACTAATAATAGTCTTAATAATGTGAAGATTAAGAGATTGCAAAACACCCAACAAGGAAAATGGGAAGCCACCCAATTCTACAGAACAGCCTAAGAGCTGTCATCACCCCCCCCCCCCAAAAATAATCATGGGCAAATTATTCTAAAACATACAATATTTAAGTAAATAGTTTACCCTATACATCTTAATAGGTTTTGATCTTTTAAAAATAAATACATAGGGCAATGGTAACTACAACATTCAGTCATTTCTCTTTTCAAATCTTCTAGTTAGTCAAATGTCAAAACTCTATAATATAAGAGAAATGGAATTATACATGTTCATCGTGACGTGGCAACTATATAGTCTAAAGCAAATCTGCCTCTTCTCTAGGAAACAAAGATCTTGCCTGGATTTGAAGAGTACAAAAAGCTCACAAAGAAAAAATTTAGAAAGAATTTGCCAAGGTCAGGAACTAGCATTTCTGCCAGCTTTTAGCATTCCTCACAATGCATGCTCAGGGCTAAGTTTCAACTATTATCTACCCATCTGTTTAATATCAAGAGAAAAGAATACCAGGTGCCTTTCTATAAGAGATGTGGCCAATGTTTCAGTTTTTAATTATAAGGACTACATAAACTATTTAGGTTTCATCTACAATGATAAAGGAAAGAAAAGAGCATTGCTTTATGTGATTACTTTTTCAAGCATATATAGTGGACTAACAATGTTCTCTTGTTACTTGTGAATTATATAGTACTTAGCATCAAGGAACAGAAGCCAAGGGTTCTTGCAAGTTAATGACTGGAGTATTTTAGGAAAAAGAGTCATACTCTTTAGCAGCTACCTTCAGGAACTCTACAGCTAGGTGTTTTACTTTTTTTCTTTTTTTTTAATTCATCCCTCGCCAAGGGGGAGAAATTATAAACGGCTGTGAGGAAACAGTGAGCAGATGGTACTGAAAAGTCACCATCTGTGCACTGGGAGGCTGCATGACCCAAGTGTATCTCCTCCCCTAACTTGTGGCTGAACTGTGGCTTGTCTGTACACTGGTTTGGAGAAGGGTGCACTCCTTCTAAAGATAAACTGTCATTCATATTTCCTCAGATGTAAGAGAGAAATCAAGGAATAAACTGTCATTATGAGATAATTTGATCTCACTGAGAAATAAAACAATTCAATTCCCAAAGAAATAACAACACAGAAAAAGCATGTTTTGCTTTATCTGTAAAAACTGCTTATAAATAATCTACTGATTCTGTGTATGTGTATGTGTGTGCATGTCTACGTCTAATAATGACAGTCCATAACATTCAGTTACAGTGTTTGAAAGTGATGACAGCAAGGAGAAGGAGGGCAACAGGAAAGCAATTTGTTCTTTTTTAACATTGTGAAACGCTACTGTAGATGTGTTGACATGTGAAGCTAGAATCGGAAGCTGTCATCTGTCTCATCCTGATAACTGCACTCAAGTTTTACATGGTAATTTGTATGTTATAAACTAATTTGTAATACTAGCAGAGAAAATATTTGGCAGAAGAAACTATAAATTTAATTCTAAATAAATATATTTTTCTTAATGTAAACTATGTGATACAGTTTGATTCATGTATCCCTGAAATCACAAATTTACACGTGTATGTAATATTTGTTTGGAAAAAAGTCCATGCCGTAAGTCCAATATTTAAGTAGTTTGTAACCCAACAAAGTATAAACACATAAATCCAAAGAAACCAACAAAATCTAATAGGGAGGGGGAAGAATAAAGAGATGAAACTCTTAACAATTTCAAAATCCCTACCTAAAGATTAAGACTTCTCTCGGTTCTCTTATTCCTTATACTAAACTCTTAGCCACATTCACATTCTTCTTCCAGAGCACAAAGGGAATACACAGGCATACTTCTTACGCATTATTATATTGTTAATACAAGTAGATACTTGTTATATCTTCTTTCCTATCACAAAATACTAAAATTAACAAGAATCTAATATTAGCTTCACACTATTCTTCTAGGTTAAAAAGATTTTTGTTTAGGGATTGAATATAATAGTACAGTAAGAAAAAGGTTTAGACATATGTGACAATGTTCTAAAGTCAAATAAATGCTGAGGCAGTGAAAACACAGGCCATGGCAACAGAAAGACCTGGCTTAAAGGCAGGCTCTACCAATTCACTGCCTCTGGAAAGCTGATCAAATCACTGACCCCTTTAGGCTTTCATTTCTCAGCTATAAAAGAGAGATAATATATATTTCATAAGGCCATGAACATTAAATGAGTCAAGGTATTTATAATATGCCTTTAATAAACATTAACACTTTTCTCCTATTGTAAAGAGGTAGCAAAGTAGACTAAAAAGAGGAAGGAATTTGGCACTGGAATTGGGTTCATATTATAACTCTACCACTTATCAGTCAGGTAACTTTGGTCAAGGCATTGAACATGGTGAGCCTTGGGTTTCCCATCTGTAAAGAGGGTTGTTCAGACTGAACGTCCACCATCTATATAAAAGCACTGGGCGCTGTAGACTTTGGTAAGATAAGTCAAGCAGAAATAGACATTATGGTGGTGCTGATGCGTATACAAAAATACAAAGAGCTAATGACTGCTGGTGTCCTAATGGAAAAAAAAAAAAAAAAAAGAAAAACCCTGATCTAAAAGGCACTTTTTGCTGGGCGAGGTGGTGCAACCTTGTAATCCCAGCATTCGGGAGGCTGAGACCGGAGGATCTAGGTTCAGGGCCAGTCTCAGTTACCTAGTGAGGCACTCGCAACTTAGTGAGACCTGGTTTCAAAATAAAGAATAAAAAATAGGAGTGGGGGTATAGCTCAGAGGTAGAATGCCCCTGAGTTCAATTCCCAGTACTGCAAAAAAATAAAATAAAAGGCACTTTTTTTTTTTTTTTTTTTTTAAAGCCGCTAAAACAAGTAAAGAATGAAGGCAGTTTCTGCTCCTGGCACACTTTCAAGCACAGTTAACAAATTCCTTTATATGAGTCCAGTGTGGTGACACATGCCTGCAATCTCAGTACCTGAGAGGCTGAGACAGGAGAATTACAGGTTTGAGGACAGTTAGAGAAACTTAGTGAGACTCAGCAACCTAGCAAGATTCTGTTTCAAAACAAAACAAAAAGTAATAAAAAGGGCTAGGGGTATAGGTCAGAAGGTCGGAGGTAGAATGACTCTGGGTTCAATCCCCAGTACCACCCCCCCAAAAAAGAAAAAACATTCCTGTATATGTCAAATCCTTGGGCATGTTAATCGTCAAAAGATAGAACTATCCAGCTGTGGTGTCTCATGCCTGTAATCCTAGTACTTGGGAGGCTGAGACAGGAAGATCATAGATTGGAGGACAGATTCAGCAAGTAGTGAGACTCTCATCAACCTAGCAAGACCCTGTTTCAAAAAAATAGAGCTGCAGGTGTAGCTCGGAGGTAGAATGCCCCTGGGTTCAATCACCAATGTGGGTAGCCAGAGGCTACCAGCAATGCCATTGCCCTGCCAGGGCCTAAGATCAAGGAACCATGGCCTTTTCCTGCAGACTCCTGTTTCCTAGGGCCCAGCTGGGTCATGGACCCAGAACAATACCTGTGTTTATGCATTCAATGTTCTCAGATATTCTGGTTGCTTTCTCTGGTTATTCAAAGCTTATAGTAGGGTTAATTTATAGCCCTGTGGGGCAAAGCTATACGTGCCTATGGCTGGGGAATTTTCAGCTGAAACTTCCTCCTGCTATTGTATAAATACTGAGCAACACAAAAGTAAACTTGGTTCATCAGCCCTACGGAGTCCTCTTGATCCCATTTTTCTGTGTGAAATCTTTAATTTCCCATCCCCCACCTCCTCCCCTCAGGTGTTCCTTCTAGAGCTACACTGGACACAGCAACCAATACCACAAAAGAAAAAATAAATGGTACATAAGTATTGAATTCAAATGTTGATCTCATATAGATTTCATATTCTCACAAAAATTCTTAAGATATCTAAATCTCTGGATTTTAAAATGAATTTGGAGTACTCACCGATTGCATGCTTACTCCAACTTGTTGAAAAACCATCCTAATCAGGCACTTAATCCAGCCAAGCATTTAGATGGCAAAGTTGTCCCAAATTTGCATTTCAAGTACTTCAGGCATACATAGCAGCACATGGTCCATAAAGCACGCTGAAAAATTTAAATGCAAATACTAAAATGAAATAATTATTATTTAAAATCATTACTGTGTACAACATGTCTTTCAAAGTAAGCCAGAAACATTTTCAAACTCCATGGGTAAGTTAAGAGAAAATGAAATTTGCTTAACATTAACTGTGTATTACTATATATTTTAGCTTTTCTTTTTTCCTAGTCTGGGTTTTTAGTTCAAAGAAAAATCTAAAGTGGCTAATTTAAGTAGAAGTACACTTGTGAAAGGTAATAATCTTTAGAGAACCCGATTTATAACATAAACAGCCAAGAAAGATAACCAAAATTGCAGCCAATTGGGTCCTGAGAAGACAACTGCAGCTGCTTCTGGCCATCACTGACTGAGGAGGGTTCACACAGCTCCTCCTCTCCTGTCGCCAGCACCTGAGAGGCTGTCCGCACTGGTCCACTTGCCTGGCCAGTCTAAAGCAAATTGCAAGTACTGTAATAACAACATGCAGTCTTGCTCGCCACCAAAAACGAGGAAGAAAGGAACCTGAGGAACAGGAATTCAGATGCTAGGACAGAGTCAAAAAAAAAAAGACAAAAGTCCTTTTACACTCACTGGCATTTTCCACTCCTAATGGTCCATATACACTATGCATCTTACAGAATTAAAGTGCTAATTTGTATCATGTAGACCAGTTCAATAAAAATATTAGTTCTCAGTGAGATAGTTTGTATCAAAATTGGCAGTTTTCAATGACATAAGGAGTTTGCCCCAGAATATTAAACATACTAGTAATTCAGAGCCGGGCGTGGTGGCACACGCTTGTAATCCCAGCATTTGGGAGGCTGAGACCAGAGGATCCAGGTTCGCGGCCAGCCTCAGCTACCTAGCGAGGCACTCCGCAATTTAGTGAGACTCGGTTTCAAAATAAAGAATAAAAAATAGGAGTGGGGGTATAGCTCGGAGGCAGAATGTCCCCGAGTTCAATCCCCAGTGCCGCAAAACAAAACAAAAAAAACATAGTAGTAATTCATCAAGAGAAAAAACCTTCCTCAAAAAACTGGGAAGGAAACCACTATATAACCAGCTATTCCACTCTTGGGATATTCCCACAGGATATTATAAGGATACATGTATATCCAAGGTTACAGCAGCACAATTCACAATTCCCAAACTAGGGAATGAGCCTATGTATTGTCAACAGATGAATGGATTAGGAAACTATGGCATATACACACAATGGAATTCTACTGAGCCATAGACACAAACAAAGTTATGCCATTTGCAGGACAATGGACAGAACTAGAAAATATTTAGCTAAGTGAGATTAGCCAGTCCCAGAAAGTGAAGGGCCATAGGTTTTCACTCACATGTGGAAACTAGAAAGTAGGAAAAAGGGACTGCAGAAAAAAGGGGGGGGGAGAATACTAGTAAAATTATGGAAGAAGTTTTGGGGAGCAAAAAGGAGAAGGGAAGGGGAGACTTGACGAAGGAAACAGTTAAGCTCTGTCTGTATATAAAGTTACCAATGCCAACTTTAATATAACGTCTGGGGAAGAGGAGAGAACAGGGAGGCACTGGGAGGTGTTGTGTGTATGTGGGCTTCTATCACTCTGAATCTCATTGTGATGTATAATTACAACACATTAATTAAAAAAAAACTCATAAAAATAGCTGAACAGAGCAGTGTGTTATACAGCTGACTTACACTTTGACTCAAATTTCTTTTTTTTTTCGGTACTGGGGGGTGGAACTCAGGGGCATTCTACCTCCGAGCTACAGCCCCAGCCCTATTTTTTATTCTTTATTTTGAAAAAGGGTCTCACTAAGAGGGCTTCACTAAGCAGCTGAGGCTGGCCGCCTGTGAACCCAGATCCTCCAGTCTCAGCCTCCAAAATGCTGGGATTACAAGCGTGCACCACCACGCCGGCTTGCCAAATTTCTTATTTCATCAAGGACCACTAGCAGTTTGTAGTTTACACTTTGAGAAGAACTTTAAAGACAATTACAGAGACTAAGAGGGAAAAATATAGGGCCAATAATATGCCAAACACTAGGTGAAAATGAACTGCAAAGAGCTGCACCCTAATGACAGAAGAGTGGAAAGGGGATACACACTGTGGGTAAAAATGAACAACAGTGGGGAGGCCAGGTATACAGGAAAGGGTACAGAACATATGTTTATATGAGAACGCGAGTTTATATTGAAGAAAAGAAACAGGGATCAGATGAAACAAACCTCGAAACTATATGGAAGAGTTTCTCAAATATGGTAGAACAGTTACTTTAGAAAGGTTCTGAATTGAACAAAACTTAAGCTAGACATTATTTTTGATCCTTTGAAAAACTATAAGAAATAGTATACACATTTTAATGTGCTCTATATCAATTTTTAACATACTGTTAAGTTCTAACTTACTAATATTATAAGTTTCATGATTGCTTTTATAAGTAAATCAAATATATTTAATAAAATAATGCTTTTAGTTTCCTTTATCTACTGGTGTCCCAAACAAGAGCCACTCATTAAAAATATCCAAACACGAGCCGGGCGTGGTGGCGCACGCTTGTAATCCCAGCATTTAGGAGGCTGAGACCGGAGGATCCGGGTTCGCGGCCAGCCTCAGCTACCTAGTGAGGCACTCCGCAACTTAGTGAGACTCGGTTTCAAAATAAAGAATAAAAAATAGGGCTGGGGGTTGGCTCGGAGGTAGAATGCCCTGAGTTCAATCCCCAGTACCACAAAAAAAAAA